>JAPVRG010285051.1:2986-29610 GCA_029783565.1 Rhagoletis cerasi
AAAAAAAAAAATTGCGCACTCAGAGAAAAAAAAATAAAAACAAACAAACCCGAACCCCAAAAAGTTCTACCAAGTCCTTGCTCTCCTAAACTCCATATGCCTATTACCAGAACCTGTGTAGCAGCATCGATAACCTTTAGTGGCTGCTCCCTTGCCCACCCAACCTTGTCTTTGTAGATTTTGATAAATCCCCAATAACAGGATGCCCAGTAACTACTTCAACTAGAAGTCATGCCTAATCCGGCCAAACCCAACGACATAAGTTTCAGACACAAATAATTTATAATTCACCAATTTATTATAAAGGATTTATTACATTATTATAACCTAAGACACTTAAATCTAAGAAAAAAATATTCCTGATAAACCTCTTCAATGTTAATTATCACCTCTTTCTTATATTCGTTTATTATTACTTAAAGTATTCAAATCTATAGACCTCCTTTGTATAATCTGCACTCTATTATTTAAATTACTAAGAAAAAAAAAATGTTACACTAATAAATATGTATGTATATACATATATGGAGGTGAATCTATATATATGTTCGTATGTACGTGCATATGCTAATATAAGTTTGTATATAATAGAATATTCATAGAGTGGCGAATAACTTCACAATAACAAAATTACTTACTTGCATTGATGTCGGTAACGTAGTGCAATCGGTGCTCCGTTTGAGAGGCTTCCAAAACGTAGTGGTTGCTGGTGTAATAATATCTTAATTTTTATATTAGTTTCGTTTTCGCGGGCTAAGAGATCTTAGTAAATTTGTTATATTGTTATCATGAAATATATTTTAAGCCACTTCCACAACTTCACACAAGCTTGTTTCAAAATTAGATTCAAAATTTGTCTATTATTATTATTTTTTCGCTAAAACAAAATTTCTAGCTACTGGTCATTCCAGTCTCAAATTACTCTCTCTACTTCGAACTTCATCATTTAAGCCTATATGTTTGTACAAGTACAAACATACGTATGTATGCACGTGTAAACTAACAAACAAACTTCTTTGTTGCTTTGATCAACTGGATTTTAACTACACGTGCTGAATCTTATTGGAAAAATATTGATAAGAACAAAAGCGCTAGGTATTAAAGTCACCATTACGCAAAAATTAAAACTACTAGTTATCAAAAGAAAACTAAGTTCTTAGCCGGTCCAGACCCAACAGGCTACCAAGTTGGGGCTCTCGCAGATATAACACGTAGGCGAATGTAATTTATATTTCTCCTACATTAAATTAGAAGCTTCCAAGAACTTTTGCACTTTAATATTGTTGAAAATTCCTTTTTAATGCGGCATCAGTGTGAATGGGGAGGGGGGTCAGCCTGGGGATTCGTATTCTTCTTGAATGACACGTGCGGGGATTGAATCCCCGTGATTTTTTCCCGGGACTACCGGAACACCCTGCGAGCAAATATAACACAAAAATGCATGTCTAGTGAAATCTATTGATGAAGCGATAAAATAAATTCTTACCGGTGATTAGTAAGATTGAAATACATGTTTGAAGGTTACGTGGCCTCACTGGACAAGATAAATAGCATTTATTTCGGACGGAAATTATTCACACGGAATATTCCCTGCCGGAAAAACGAGTTTAATTTTAAAAATACATATTTTGCTTTCTGCTAGGATACACAATGAATTTTTGTTGCACTTTACTAGCTTTTAAAATTCCGGATTAATTACGGAGACACGGATCGAAAATTAATACGTGTTAACTTTGCACCTGCCGAAGTGAAAAAGGCCGAGAAAGCTGAGCGAAAGTCTAGGGTTATACGTGCCAGATTGGGGTTAACAACCCTAAAGCAACTCCGAAAATAATACCACTGTTGAAGATATGTTTAGCATGCACTTGCAGAAGTTTTCTTTTAGTTAGATAAATGAAGAGGAAAAAATGTAAAGCGGAACACACCCCCCAACTTAGAGTGTTGGTGCAGTTTCAACTGTCATGCTTTTGCCTCCTGTATATCCTTGCGATGATACATTCCACGGTGTTTGTTGCTTTCGTCTTCCAACTCATACATACAATTCCCCTTTACAGCGATGACTTTGGACTTAATAAATTTAGGAGCGAATTTGGAACAAAATTTTTTTCGATGCGTCACTCAACGAAAAGTTCCTCCGAAAAACTACGTCACCCACTGAGAAGACCCTTGTCGAGCTGCGAAGGTTATACCGCTTCGCAGATGCTTCAAAAGCTTTTGAGATGTTTTCGGTCACAGACTTCCTAATGCATTGCAACCTATCTGCTCTATCTAAGACAGCTTCATCAAAACTTTGTAGTTGTCGTAAAAGATGGTAATCTTTCCCATGAGTTAGCATTTGTTGTCCAAATAATGCAAAATATGGCGTGCAGCAGATTGACTGGTTGAAAGAACTCCTAATTGTTTCCGCTATATTAGCAAGATTTGTATCCCATAACGTTTGATCTGACTTAAGATACGCTCTAATTCCTTGCAATATGGAACGATTGACGCGTTCACTGGTGTTCGCTTGGGGGCTGTATAAAGCGGAATATACGTGCCTTACTCCTCGATCAGCTAATAAGTTATTGAACTGTGTAGCCTGAAACTGCTTACCATTGTCGCTCATGACTATTTCAGGTGCGTCAAAAATACTAAAAACGTTATCAGTGAGAAAATCGTAGATCGGTCCACTAGTAAATTTCTTCATAGGTTGCAATAGAACGAACTTTGTTAGATGGTCTAGTATGATTGAGATCCCAATATTACCTTTCTTAGATCTTGGGTAAGGTCCTAGCAAGTCAGTATATAGTTTTTGGAACGGGCGCTGAACAGTGTATTGTGACGTCATGCGAGGACGAAGTGGCGTGTTTGGGGCCGGCAAACGTCGCATTTCGGTATGAAATCATTAACATCGACTGTGATGTTGGCCAAAAGAAATTGGTACGTAAACGATCCAAAGTTTTTGCTACCCCACCATGACACTTGTTAGGAGGGCAGTGCGCATTATCAATAACATCTTGTACTAACGACTTTGGGACCCACAATTTCCAGTTGAAAGCTTCCCGCTCAGCATTAACATCTGGAAATTCTGTACGTTTATTAACGTGCTTATCTACCACTCGTAGGTCAGGCAACCGCGATTAATTGTCGCGGACATACTTCTTCAGCTTTATATAATCCTCGGACTCAAATTCGGACGACTGCAAATCGATAAGCGGACGGACTCCTTATTCCTGTAGTGCATTTATTTCAACAAAATCCTCGAAGTTCTGACGTGAAAGGCAATCAGGAACTACATTTTGCGATCCACTTCTATGTTCAATTTTGAACCTGAATCCCTGCAGCTTCAGAGACCAGCGAGCTAAACGACCAGCTAAGTCCGGTTGGCGCATCAACCATTGTAAGCTGGCGTGGTCGGTTACAATGGTGAAGTCCTGTCCCTCCACATACGCTCTAAATTTCTTAAGGCTTAAAATCGCAGCTTTGAGCCTTATTTAATTTCTGTGAAAAATATGCAATAGGGACTTCGATGCCCTCTTCATTTTTCTGCGCCAGGACAGCACCAACACCAAGCTTACTCGCGTCACACTGAATAATGAATGGCTTTACTGGAGCTGAACACAGTTTATCTTTCGGGGTATTAAAAGCATTTAGAGCATCTCAATTCCATTCAAATTTCGCACTTTTTTTTAAGCAAATTTGTAAGAGGAGTTGTAAGTGCAGCAAAATTGTCGACAAACCTACGATACCACCCAGCCATGCCTAAGAATCGTCTTAGCTGTTTTACATTTGATGGCGTTGGGAAATTCACGACGGATGATATTTTGTCAGGATCCGTGCGTAAAGTACCGTTTCCCACAATATATCCCAAATATTTTACTTCTCGTAAGCAAAATTTTCTCTTCTTTACATTTATGGTCAAACCGGCTTTCCTTAGGTGATCTGCAATTACGGACAACACTTTGACATGAGTATCAAAATCTTCGGACAATACTAAATGCTCGTCTAGATAAACGAATACTTGATCTTTCAGACTTGGTGGTATAATTCGGTCCATTAACCTACAGAGGGCTTGCGGCGCGTTGCAGAGGCTAAATGGCATGACGCGATAGCGATACAGCGGACGATTTGAGACTGTGAAACATGTATAGTCTCTTGAGCTTTCTGGCAAATTCTATGTGGCAGCGGATACGCATCTTTGATGGTAAGACTACTAACTCTCCTTGAGTCTAAATACAGACGGACTTTGTTGGAATTATTGACTAGGACAACCGGACTGGACTACGGACTGTTAGGTGATTCTTCGATCACTCCTAACATTAGCATCTCGTTGATTTCAGCGTGGACAAGCTTTTTAACAGCAGGCGATATGGGGAAATATCGCTGCTTGATCGGACGTGCATTCGGCTCGAGCTCGATGACATGCCCCATTAGGTAGGGTTTTCCCAAACTTTCTTTCTCATAACTCGGAAAACGGTTAATAACACAATCAAGTTGTCGTCCTTGTTGATTAGACATGGGGACGGTATTTTCATCTATAAGCTTTCCATCGGGCATGCAGCTAACTTCGGAAATTACATTTGGAGCAATTTTGAATTTCTTCTAAAAGTCCACTCCTGGAATTACTTTTTGAGTAATACTCGGTATAAAAAAATATTAATTTTTTTCCTTCTGTCGTTGAATTTGACATCCAGTTCGATATTACCGAATACAACTTGCGATTGTCCATCGGCTGTGCATATGGGCACCTCGTGTTGCCGAAGTTGCATCTTCTTACATAAATCCCTGGCCAACGAGCCACCTATATAAGAAATTTGTGCGCCACTATCGAAGATGCCTAAATACTTCTCATCGAAAATTTCTACTTCTGCGTATGGTCTGATATCTTTCGACTTCTGATTTAGGGAAGATATAAATTTGTTTAAATTTTTCCTAGTAGCTTTTACGTTTTGCCAAAACTTCTTTATACGAACCGAGAGTATTTGACAGTAATTTTGTAAACGGACGTCATAAGGTACTATGTTTGTTAAAGTTCGATTTGCTTTTATGTTGGGTACGTAATGACGTATGTGTAATTTGTTTAAGCTTTCTTGTTTTGGTAGTAGCGAGGATATTGGAAACCTCGCTCTTCTTCAAGTTTTCCAAATTGCATTTGGGACAGTTAGGCTCATACATGCCTGGCGAACCACATCCATAACAAAACAATGTTCTCTCTGCCAGACAATCGAAAAATCTATGACCTTCCAAGCGGCAGCTCCAACACACCAGCTTTGTGCTACTTGTATGCTTAAAAATCTCGTCAACTTCACCTACTTCTTCTACATTGTCGATTGTATCATTATCGGTAGAACATAACTCGTTTGCATAGCGGCGTTGCATCTAGCGCGGGTTTTGAATCGGCATTGGTAAAGCATTGGAATTAGAAATATCATTCAAAATATTTTCGCCCTTCAGGCATAATCTGCGCAATTCTGCGAGTGAAGTTACGGATACGTAGAGTAACTGTTGTCGAATTCGAGGACGCAAATTTCTTTGCAGAATTTAAATAAGCTCTAATTCAGGTGAAGATACCTGCAAGGCCTCAGGCAATTTTAAAATTGCATTCCGAAGTCATCAAAGCCTTCGTTTGGACCTTGCTTCCTAGCACGAATTAGATCTTTAATTTCTGAGTCACTCTTGTGGTCTTGGAAGTTTGTCCTAAGCGCTTGGCATAGAGTTGGCCAAGTCACGCCCTCCACAGAACGCCTGTAACGTCAATACCAGTCCTTTGCTTCGTTTACAAAGAGACTCTGTACATGTTCGCATAGCACATTAAAGTTGCCTCCCAGTGTGTCTATCACCTGTGACTCAATTCGATAAAGAAAATTACCCACAGATAATTTCGAAGTACCAAAAAATTTAATGTCCCAACTGGCTATAAGCTGAGCAATTCTACCTGGGTTAGGAACACTTGGAATGTCATTGAATCGAAACTGATCTATCTGCTTATTGAAGTTATCTACGTTATTAGGGTTACTTCGAGGCCAAAGAGGCGTCGAGTGGATGGAATTTCGATTTGGTGCTGGAGAGTTGTCATTTTGACTAGTGTTTACTGCAATTGGGGGTGGTGGCACTGCAACCCGAGGTGCATTTTTCCGAACAGCATTTAAATTCAACCTGCCTAACACATTAGTTACCGAATCTTCTAACTTTTACTTAATTAATTGAGCAATGCGATCGTCTAAATTGTCAAACATCGCTGCCTGTCTGGCGGAGATTACAGCCCTAACAATGCTCCGTAGGCGGGCTTCTTAGTTGTCGTTAATAGCATTAGCGATAACAGCTTGCTTTTCCAAAGGCGGACCTACAGCCCCTTGAAGGTCCGAGGTATCAACCTGAGGACAAGTAGAATTGCGCTTCAACCAATCTAACAGACAAGTGCGATGGAATATGTGGGCGCAAGCTGTCTTTAAGATATCCTCGCTCTCCGCAAGACCATCACGGCATATCGTGCAAACGTTTACTTGCAACGGCAAATTTTCATTACTATGGCGCGACATTACTTACAGCAATAACAGAACAGTTATAAAAAAAAAATGATAAGATGAAAGTTTCTTGCCTTAAAAAAACTAAAAAAAATAAAAAATTTATCTTTTAATCCTTAAAACCACAACCTCTCTAAAACGATAAAGCAAAGAAAACTCGGAAATTCAATAAAAAGATAGCTATATTATATAAATTTTGTCTTACCCCTTATGGGTCTGTTTGGCGGTAAACATTCGTTTGGGCATCTTTGGTAAAGGCAGAATGGCTACAAGATAAGGACTTTAGAAAAAAAATAAAAAAAACCCGCTTTGGTTATATGAAAATCATATAAAATTCCAAAGGCTCACCAAGGAGATTTGGAAAGAAAAAAAAATTAATGGTTGCATTTGACCTGAAAAGAACTAAATACTGATTGACATTAGGGGGGGGGAGGGGGGCAGAATACCTTCGGTTAGATACCTAGCATAAAGCTCGAGTAACTAAGTCCAGAAAGCTAGTTACGCAACTCCACCACTTTTAAGTCCTAAGGCGTGAGAAAACTATTGAGTAATTACGCTGTAATTACTTTGAGCCTTATTTAATTTCTGTGAAAAATATGCAATGGGACTTCGATGCCATCTTCATTTTTCTGCGCCAAGACGGCACCAACACCAAGCTTACTCGAGTCACACTGAATAATGAATGGCTTCAAGTAATTCGGATTGGCCAACACTGGAGCTGAACAAAGTTTATCTTTCAGGGTATTAAAAGCATTTAGAGTGTCTTAATTCCATTCAAATTTCGCACTTTTTTTAAAACCCCCCATTGCCTCTTTCACATGTAAGCAAAATCAAAATTGTTCTTAACTTTTCATTTTCCGCCACAAGCATAAGGAAGCATCAACAATTATTATTAAAGATAGCTTACATGTTTCGTTAAAAGGCTAAGGAGATGGATCAGCGGCTTACAAGTGTTACCAGTTTCTTAGCTTCACGTTAAGTATAAGATATTTTAAGCAGTTTTATAAAAAATAGGAAGAGGAGTTGAAAATATTGAAACGGAAATCAATCCATGCACCGCCATGCGCAAATTTTGATGCTTTTTTACACATTTTATATACAAAAAAAAATATTATCTTAAATGACCTACATTTCACTACGTAATGCCATAATATCTATAAAATATGCATGCTAAATTTCGAACAGCTGGGCACAGTAGCAGAGATCTTATATGAAAGTGTAGGTGCAAATTATAAGCCTGTTCCAGGTACTTCAGGATTTGCAGGTTTTATAGGATTTACAAGAAAATCTGTTTTCGTCATTAATAAACCTTACGGAAGGTGGCGCACGGGAACAGCTTTTTGTAAAAACCTGCGAATCGTGAAGTACCAGCAGTGGGATTCTGACAATCGCTACGCTAAATTTTCATCGCAAAAATTCTCTAAAGGGAAGGAGAGGGGTCTGAAAGTATGCAACATACTTAATTAACAGCTGTCATGTGCAATCAGTTAAATCTGGCAGTACGATGGACATATGACTAGATTTTGCATGTTGTCAGGCGTGCCTATTATTCTTTTTAGAGATTTTTAGCGACTAAAATTAGCGATATCGACTGTTGGAACCCGGCTGCTGGAACAGACTTTAAAAAAGGAAATTATTCGTGGCCGAAAAATTAACAGCGTTGATAAATTTACACCACGGAATTTAAAAGAAGCCTTTACAGCCAGAAATTTTGTTGAATTTAAAGTTGATTTGCATAATTAAATGTTGAGAAAACTATACATGAATAGGTTTCTGAAACTGCAGAAAACCGAAAGCTCTTAATAAATATTACTCAAACTGCTTTATTATGTGGCCGCCAAATCTCGGGCTCCCTAAGCGATGGCCATGGAGGCAATGAAGGAAATTTCCGGGCTATATTACGATTGGTGAGCCTTAACAGTAATGACTTAGCAACTAGCTTGACAACTCCTGCGAAGAATGCCACATATTTAAGCCCACAAATCCAAAACGAAAATATAGAATGTTGTCACAAAATATTGCTGCGCAGAATTGTTGACGATATTAGCGATGGGTTTGCTGTCCTTGCGGATGAAACTGCCGATATAGCAGGTGTGATAAATTTTCTTTTTTCAAATTTAAATTTTTTTTAATTTTTGTTTTTGGTATCGAACAACTATTCCTTTGCGCAATATATGTTACGTCCGAAACAATTGTAATTAAGGAAGAGTTCCTTGAATTTATTGGAATTAAACAGGCAACTGGTAAATGTTTGGCGGACGAAATCATAAGCAGCTTAAATAAAATAGGTGTTGATTGAGAAAAAATGCTCGGGCAAGGCTACGACGGTGCAGCAAGCATGAGTGGCTACCTGCAAGGAGAACGAGCTTACATTCTCTGCTGCACATTCCTTAAATTTAGCTATACTAAGAACCTGCGATATTAGTTATGTCCCTAATGCGTTGGGCACCTTTAAAGCAGTGTATAATTTTTTCAACACACCAAAGCGGCAAACATTACTACAAGAATCAATAGAGAAATATATAAAATATTTATAGAAATATAAATAGAATGCCGTAATAGATGCATTAGAGGTCGCAACTGAGTTTAAATATCCACCAGTTTCGTCGTCAGCTTTTCAGTTGCTGCGAACGATCAAAACATTAGAATTTCAAACATCGGCTCAAGTAAGCGTCAGTGTTTTATCGATCACCATGATACTGAGCAAAAAACTGCAAGAACAAGAAATTTACTTGAGCGCTGCTTTGAGTTTGTGTGTTCCAGTAAGAGACGAATTGAAAATGACGCGTGAAAATGCTGACGAAGTTTTCAATAAACTATTTACAGAAGTGGAAAAATTTTGTTTAATTCAAGACATCACCTTAGTGGTCCCGAAACGATGTAACGATTTATTTTCGCATAAATGTATTTATTCCGTTCTTGGACGCTGCTCTTCAAAACTATGAATATCGCTTTTTGAATCACAATGACCTCTTATCATCATTTAACGTACTCTTCCCAAGCATACAAAGTGATGAATGCGCAAAGTTTTTAATTTGAAAATATGCTGATTTGTTGCACTGTCGAGGAAACATAATGACCGCACTGGCCGAAATAAGTATATGGCAAACATTTTTACTTAACAAAATTTTTTTAAAGAGGATGCATGCATTAATGCATGTTTAATGTAAGGCTAAAAGCAAAAATATATGTTTTTCAAATACTAAATTTTTTTCATATATACAATGCTCCTTACGATTTATAAAAACTTATTTGAAAAACACAATGCACGAAGGAAGACTTAATGGCCTTGATACGCTTTCCATCAATAAAGATATAGAAATTTCGCCAGAAGAAATTTTGGATGAAATGGCGAAAATGAAAAACAGGCGTATTAATTTTGCGCTATGAGATTGTTTTTTAAGCTGAGTTGTTGGCCCTTGTCAAACATTTTTTGTTATATTTATAGAACTTACACCTAATATAAATCTGTGAATTGGTGATTTTTTCTTAATAAAATTATTTATGTGCATAGCATACCATGTTTTAGTGTTTAGCTTGTTTTTAATTCTGAAATGATTGAGTAAACTCTCCCCCCTCCCATAGCTCATCTCTGACTACGCCCCTAACTCCTTTACCTTTTACTCGGAGAAAAAAATACTCCGACGTGCTGGACCATGACTTTGTTCAGAGAAAATGGTCAGTGTGATGTCCAAATTAAAAAATGGTTATTCTGTCACAGAAATGCGTTTGATTTTGTTGGACCCTGTTATTGAATAAAATGTTTGCATTCCAGACGACTTAAAACTGGTAAAATTCCTTTTGAATTCGCTAACTGGACGCGATTACCAATATAACACAATTGATAAAATGAGCTGGGGACTTAAATGAGGTGTCATGAACTAACTCCGTGGGGTGCCTTTGCGATTGGAAATAAAACCATAATTTCGATATTGCTTTATTTCCAACTGGCAATGGAATATGGTTTAATGAGTATCACGTTTATGAAAATTTCTGTTAAGAAATTGTTCGAGACGGGGTGAAAGTGGGGTCCGGGAATTCCTCTTGAATTCCGCGGCAAACGAGGGTCGAGGAGGTGCCGAATCCCTAAAGTCCTTCGAGGTTGAATTAAAAGCAAAAAACCGTTCACAAATAAAAAGAATGAACACTTCACTTTGAGATGTATACATATATATATATATGGTTGCCTGCTGGCTACTTCTTTATTATATTTATTTATTTATTTATTTATTTAATATCCAATACAACAACCATTGGCTATATTTCAGCATTGGATAAACATTAAGATAACAAAACATTTTAAACCTATAACTTATTTCTATACGAGTACATTTAAAATATAAGAAAATAAAAGTTAAATAGTAAGGATTGAACAGTTAAGCTAGGTTATTAAATCAATGGTTAAAGGGGAAAAAAAGAAAAGAGGCAGAAATTGGTAATCATTAATTGGTAAACATGGTATATATATAAAAAAGCTGTAAAAGAAGTATAAAAATGGGTTAATTAAGTAGAGGACCTTACGTGTTGATGTCCCGGAGTTCTCTTCCAAAGTGGCCGAGAGCTGGGTGATCGCAGAAGGCGAAACCCACATCCGAGGCGGGTAACAGGACTCGGTCAAAGGGAATTCGAGTAACGAGTAACTGTTCCCGCATAAATCACAGTGACATCTGCAAGTGAAATTCTCTGCTTAATAAACACACTTCTGATGCAGGGTGGTGGCGTAAACATGCCGCCCACCTTGCAGTATCCCTGCACAACACTTAACTCTAGAACTTACAATTCATTTTGCTATTTGCTATTAACAATTCAATTTGTGCTTCATAAAATTAAAAAATTCATTCATAATACATTTTCAGGGCTAACAGATGGTGCCGCCGGAGATCATCCATCCGAACATCGTGTTCTGTGCTGCTGGAGGAGTGGGGGTAGCTGGCATATGGCCCGGACGCAGGATCATCGCGTATACTTCGGCTCCTAGGACCAGTGAAATAGCGCTTGAGCGATGGAACGCAGGATCCGCCAGACGAAAGTTGTCAAAGTCATTGAGGATCCGTGCGTCCAACGTGCGCGCGGGAGTGACTCTGGCCAAGCCTGCTTTGAGGTCTGCGCATATCTCCAATCTGTCTTGCCATCCTTGCAGGGTTAGCTTGCACTGGTCCGCATGCCCTCGGGGTAGAAGCTGGAGCCGACGAGCCAGCTGCAGCGATATTGCCGACTTCGGTCGTCCTGGGTCGACGATGGCGCGCACCACCTGTGTCTTGCCATGGGTTATCACCCTAACCGCCACTGTGGGTGTGAGGACAGATAGCCCAGGAGCGCTGCGGGCTGTGCCCGCAATCCGCTCTCGAGCGTTTCTCACACCACGGCGGTCGACTTGCTGTTGGGGTCGTCGTGGTTGGTGGTGTGCGTCTAAACTCTTCGACTTCGTTTCTGGGGCTCGCTGTATAGCCGAACGGACACCCGACAGAGGAGGTGTGAATGCCCGGCGGGCCGCAGGACCCGGGAACCTCGTCCAATATTGGGTGCAGGTCATCTTCACCAGCATCGATCTCGAGCACCTTGCCTTCTTCGCTCGACTCCGGCAATGGGCGGATCCTATACGGACGGGCGGTCGTCTCGTGTGGGTTTCAGGTTCATCTTGAATTAGCGGCACGTCTTCCTTGCCCCTGGGCTTTTCACCCAAATGGAGGAGACTGCGGTGCCGCTCCTGGCAACGCTCGCAGTTTCGGGGTGATGTGCGATCTTTAGCCGTGTGATGCGGCGAAAGGCAGTTGGCGCAATGGCGGTGCATGAGGACAGCACGCAGTCTCCCGGCCGGTTCCATCCTGTGCATCTGGCGGCAAAAAACCAAGCAATGGTTGTTGCGGCACAGTGGGCAGCGATAGTGGCCCTTGCTTGCTTGGGGTGCGGATTTCGTGGTACGTACCATTTTGCGTTCTTTCGATCTGGAAAGAGAAATACCATTATTATTTTATATGAGCAGGATGGTAAGAGCACCAATTTTACAATTGGTCGAGTTATGATTCCGCCGTGCCGTGCGTAGTTCTACTACGCGTAAGCGGCTGTCCTGACCTGAAAAGACCCTAATGACTCTGCCAAGTCGCCATTCATTTGGGGGAAGGTTGTGCTCTTTGACGACGACTAGATCGTCAAGCTCGAGGTTTCGTTGGGGGGAATGCCATTTTGCTCTTTTCTGCAACTCCTTGAGGTATTCTGCTTTTCACCTGTTGCAAAATGTCTGGTGAATTGCTTTTAGCTTTTGCCACCGGTTGACAATTGACATTGGGCTCTCCTTGATTTCGGGTTCCGCAATTGCCAATATTGGGGTGCCAACTAAGAAGTGGCCTGGGGTGAGAGGGTCCGTTGATTCCGAATCCTCGGATATGGGGCTGATTGGTCGATAGTTAAGGCAAACTTCGATTCTTGCCAGCAGCGTAGACAGCTCCTCAATCGTATACCGCATGTTGTTCGCTACCTTTCTGAAAAGCATTTTGAAGCTTTTCACCCCCGCTTCCCAGAGCCCTACCATGTGAGGTGCTCCTGGAGGTATAAAATGCCACGTAATGCCCTGATGAGCGTATGTCTGGGTTGTACTGTTGGCCGCTGCAGATACGAAAAGTTTAAAATCCTGTTGGAGTGCCTTATTTGCCCCCACAAAGTTTGTGCCATTGTCGAATACACATTCTGAGGCCAGCCGCGTCTGGACACGAAACGCGAAAAGGCTGCTAAGAATGTGGCGGTGGACAAATCACTGGTGGCCTCCAAATGTATTTCCTTTGTCGCGAAACAGACAAAGACGCAAACATAGCCCTTGGTTATGCGGCACGCTCGACCCGTGAAACTCCTTATCTCAAAATGACCGGTGAAGTCGACTCCAGTGTTGGTAAATGGTCTGGATACCTCTTGTCGTTCCGGTGGCAACGCAGCCATTAACTGCTCCCGCGCCTTCTTTCTGTAAATAACACAAACCTTATAGTTATGAATTGAATTCTTTACTAAGTTTTTAATGCGCACAATCCAGTATTCAGACCGCAAAAGTCTCAACATAAGCTGATTTCCTCCGTGCAAGGAAATCAAATGTGAGAATTTTACGAGCAATCTCGAATACTGGCAGTCATATGGAAGAATAATAGGATACCGCTCACCGTAAGGTAAGTTCGTAAAACGTCAGGCGTCCTCCCACTCTCATAACTCCATTTCTGTCGAGGAAGGGGCTTAGAGTACGAAGTGAACTTTTCGCATTGATTTGCGTGGAAGCATTAATGGCCCTGTACTCATCTGCATAGTGACGCCTCTGTGCAATGAGGATAAGACGGCATTTTACGTGTTTGATTTTCTCGGCGGTTATCTCGTCAGTCTCGTCACTAGCGGCTAACTTGTGCACCGAGTGAATTTTCCGATAAAAACGGAAAATATTCGCAATCACTCTCATGGCTCTCCTCCGTGGTTCCTGTTGCGTGGACCCGTACGGTTTTCTGTTCCAGCTCGGTTTCCAAAGGATTTTTATTGTTTTGGTGAGGCCAAGGAGTCGATTCTTTCTCAAACCACTTTGGACCATACCACCACAGAGCGCTTGCCTGTAGATCTTGGGGGGATACGCCTCGGCTCCCAAGATCCGCTGGATTATCCGCTGAGTCCACATGATTCCATCCAGATACTCCCACGAATTCATCGATGTTTGCGACTCTGTTTGCCACAAATGTTGTCCAAGTACATGCCGGTTTCCTTAGCCATGAGAATACAATCGTAGAGTCGGTCCATTTGTATATTAATGGCTTCCCGACTTCGAACTGTGGAAGAAAAGTATTGATTAATTCAGGCAATAATAATGCTCCGCAGAGCTCCAATCGAGGGAGAGACACCGTTTTTACTGGCGCTACTTTTGTTTTACCCACAAGCAATATTATGTGGGGCGCATTGTTTGATGAGCGCTCGCGGACTCTGATATATAAAGCGGCCGCATATGCCTTTTCAGACGCATCGCAGAATCCATGGAACTCTACTTCGTCCCACGGCATAAAATGAGTCCATATCCAGAAAGGTTTCCCATCGTAGCAACAAATTTCGGGGTAGACTGTCATGCCAGTCTATTTTGGCAAGCCAGATCTCCTGCATCAAGATCTTTGCTACCACTTCAATTGGTCCGAGCCATCCTGCTGGATCAAACAATTTAGCTACTCAGGAAAAAACCTCTCGCTTTGTGTATTCCCGTTTCTTGGGAATCGGCTTTACGGTGAAGTAGAACATGTCATGCACCGCATTCCACCGGATTCCCAACATCTTCGTGTCGCTCATGTCATCAATTTCCAAGAAGTTCTCCTTGTAGATGTGCTCCCTGGGTATTCCTGCCAAAATCTTCTTGCTATTTGAGGTCCACTTTCTCGGGGGGAAGCCAGCGCTTTTAAGAGCTTCGGTTACCCCATCGCTCATCTGTATTGCAGTTGTGCAATCGTGAGCTCCTGCCAGGACGTCATCAACATACATACATATATTGTTTTAGGACTTTTGCTGCCAGTGGAAATCTAGTTTTCACATCCTAAGCTATCTGATGCAGCGCTCTTATCGCCAAGTATGGGGCGCAGTTGACTCCGAACGTCACAGTATTCAGTTCATAATCCTTCAGTTCCTCGTCCTGTGACTCTCTGCAAAGAATCCTTTGAAATGGCGTGTGATCCTGGCGGAGCAGAATTTGCCTATACATCTTCTCGATGTCTGCATTAAAAACGTATTTGAATAGTCGGCACTTTAAAAGTAGGCAAACCAAATCCGCTTGCAGAATAGGCCCGGGGTATAATACGTCGTTTAGGCTAACCCCATTCGACGTGGGACAAGATGCATTAAACACCACTCGTACCTTGGTAGTGATGCTGTCCGGTTTGACAACGGCATGGTGCGGTAAATATTATGGCCCGTGTGTTCGTTGCTGAGCGGTTTTCCTCACCAGGCCCATATGGCTGAGCTCGACGTACTCCTTCAGAACCCGATCATATTCCATCCGTCCTTGCTCATTTCTCGTGGTTCGTCTTAGCGTACAGCTCCTCACAAAATGTGTCCCCGGGGGTACTTTTCCTTTTGGTGGAAACTTCTTCCAACTCCCAAAATCATGTTAGCTGAGGACTTGACGTTTCTGTGCCATAAGACACAGAAGTAGTGAAGCTCCTTGTCGTAGTAGCTGGTACTGGTCCTGTCAAAATCCAACCAAACACCGTTTCCTGCGCTAGTAATGATCCCAGAACATTCCGTCGAGCTTTGTCCTTTATGACTGCTGGGTAGACGTCTGCACCAAGAATTATGTCCACTTGCTGACTTCTGTAGAAATTGATTGTCGCTGTGGAGAGGAGCTGGGCTTCTGTGACGCCGGAGTACGATGCAGCAGCGAATGATGCCTTTGGTGACAGCTCCAGCAATTGAACGGACTCTTACACTCCTTCGCGATGTGTGAATGCGCTAGGCAGTTAATACACAAGTTGTTTCTTCTGACAATGTTGAGGCGATCCGCAACTTTCATTGCCAGAAATTTGGGGCAGCAATCTACATGCGGGCTGTGAACACTGACCGTGGTGTGCCGATGCCTTCCTTTCATAAGTCGGCGCGGGTTGCCGACTAGGAAGTGGCTTCACGGATCTAGCACTTCGGATGTCGGACACCTTCTCCAACGTCTGGAACCGACTCGTGAGAAAGTTATCTAATTCCTCCCACCTCGGAATTTCCGCCTTCCTCACGATCTCTTGTTCCCACAACGCTAAAGTTGTATCCGGTAACCGACTCGATACTATGAACACAAATATCGCATCCCAGTTTTCAATATCGATACCGTACATTTCTAACACTGAGATGCTATTGTTTACTGCCCGTTGCAGATTCTTAATATCCGTTCCACGATCTACCGTTACCGAAGGTAAGTTAAATAGCGGTTTTAATTGGCTATTTACCATTATGCGTTTATTTTCATAACGCTCGGATAAATTTTGCCACGCAGTGGCGAAACCGTCGTTAGTCAAAGGAGATTTTTTCACAATATCCTTTGCTTCACCACGGGTCTTTTGGTTCAAATGTTACAATTTCTCTACCGGGGTCAAACGGGAATTATTAATGTAAATTAGCGTAAATAAATCTCGGAATGATGGCCACGACATGTAATCGCCGTAAAAGATTTCTGTGTCACAAGGGAGCAAATCGACACTCAAGCAGGGAAGGGCTTCAACCTCTCGATTAACCGGGTAAGCTGTTGACGAACTTTGCTGCGTAAAAGTCAGGTTATGCGCCATCTCACTCATTAATGCACCGCACGTCAAGTATGCTGCGTAGCAATCCTGGTATCTGCACTTAGCCAACCGAAGTACAGCTTGACCAGTTTCGTCACCCGGCACTTGCTTCGAATAGACATCAAACGTTTCCTTGACCTTGACCCAGGGAAAAAATTTAATGACCAGGGAAAAAATTGAATGGCTAGCAGTCGGCATGTTGTTGAAACCCGCTTCAAACTCCAACAATGCATCAAACGCACGCGATAAATCATTAATGGTTGCCATCTTTTCTAAAGTAATTTAATTTTACTTAAAACTGACAATAAAAAACGTAAATTGTACCAATGAACCTTGGGGAATAATACTGTTTATACTAATTATAAACGACGACAATAAAACGTTAGTATGATAACGCCTTATAAACCGAGAACGCAATAAAAAATCGTTTGTTGTTTAAATGAAAAAAGTGTTATTTAATATATTTCAAACTAATTTTAATTTAACCAAAAAACTTTATTTGATTTAATTAAGAAATTTCATAAAGTTTCGCAATAAAATTCCAAGGGTTAACTCTCTGAACCGAAGGCGTTGCTTGATATATCGCTCACGACTTGCTCTGTTTATAAAATAGTTTCCCCTCAGTGTACCGCACAACCTGAGGAATTTCGATGTGACGCAAATGCTATTTAATCTGGCCAATATATAAAGAAAGCCGCTTTCTGCTTTAAGCCGATATCGCCAGAATAAAGTCAAATATATAAAATTTCTTTAAAAATTTTTTATTAAATTTATTTAACAAAAACAAGAACCAAACAGCGGAATATATTTTAAAATTTGATTCGAAAAACGAAAAGAACTTTAACTGCAACAGTAACTAAGAACTTCACTAACTGCTTAATATCTTTTTTGTTTTTTTGGTAACGGATGCTAATTCCCCGCAATCCGTGGCACACTCGCATTTTCCTTCTTTTCCTTTTTTTAACACGCTTATATTAGTTTCACTTGTATGTTTGTTTGCTTGCTTGTTTCTTTGTAACTTTTACCTGCCCACATAAGTGGCACATCATCTGCTGCATACATTTAGGCGTGTATAGTTCTCCAAACGGAGACAAATGCCGGAAACAGTAATTGCACCAAATAGTACATGCACGATATCGATCAAGGTTGAAGGCCTAAATTTAGTTTGTCATTAGCCGCCTTAAAACAGTTTCCGATAAGATTTTTCCGGTTTTAAAAAATCGCCATGCTAGAAAGTTGCACATTAAAGCAAAAAAAAAATTGAAATTAATATAGTTTAAAAAACTAAAAAACACGCTTTTATAATAGGATAAACTAAAAATTATTATTGTTTATTAATTTATACATTAAAATTATTTTCTACTTTTTAGTTTATCCTATTATAAAAGCGTGTTTTTTAGTTTTTTTAAATTATATTTTTTGCACTAAAAACGGTGAGGATACGGTATTCACGCCGAATGCCCGTTATTCCTCCACCACTATATCGCTCAAATTTCGTGGAATTTGTTTTAAAACGCGCCTAGTCCACGTTATTTTAATTGCGAAAAATATACGTATTAAAAATATATATGGAAGGGGTGAGTATGGTGCTCGCGCACAATCACCGCTCTTCCCGCACCCCTTTCCCAATCGCTTTTCGCGAAAATACGTATGAATTTGAAAAGCTTACCTTATCTTGCAGCTTACTGTGAAATTTTTTTTGGTTCGTTGGGTCACTTGGTGGGGGCCTTGTTGCTTCGGTGGGCCACTGGGTGGGGGCCTTGCTCCCGCGGTGGGCCACTGGTGGGGGCCTTGCTGACGGTGGGCCACTTGGTGGGGGCCTTGCTCCCGCGGTGGGCCACTGGTGGGGGCTTTGCTGACGTTGGGCCACTTGGTGGGGGACTTGTTGCTTCGTTTGGCCACTGGGTGGGTGCCTTGCTCCCGCGTTGACCCACTGGTGGGGGCCTTGTTGCTTCGGTGGGCCACGTGGTGGGGGCCATGCAGCAGACGTCGGGCCTTGATGGGGGCCTAGCTGCAGGTTGGGGGCTTAACTCCCGCGATGGGCCACTGGTGGGTGCCTGTGGTTCGCACTGAACGCCTGACTGCGTGGCACCTAGTGCCGGCGTCCAGCACTTGTGCCTCCTTAGTGGCAATACAGCCGGCGCTCTAAATATCAACCGGCCGTTGGTGTGGGCCGTGCAGCGAGGCGCACTGACGCGGTCAGTACTCGTGCCTCGGTTATGGCTTTACAGCCGGCGCTCTAAAGAGAAAAAAAACTCACTGCACTCTTGTACTTACTACCTAATTCGGCCTTTGGTGGGGGCCGTGCACTATGGAGCCACTGGTGGGGGACTTGCTGCAACCGTTGGGCCACTGGTGGGGCCTAGCTGCTCGTTGGGCCGTTGGTGTGGGCCCTGCAGCAATCGTTGGGCCTCTGGTGGGGGCCTTGCTGCACGTTGGGCCGTTGGTGTGGGCCTTGCTGCAACGCTCCACTTCACCTTTGGAGTTTAAATTTACCGCCGGAGCAGTGGCAGTACTTGCTGTTTTTCTGCTGCAGGAGCGCTGGTAGTGCTACTTAACTGTGCTCCTGTAAGTGAAAAATAATTAGTTTTTTGGTATACTTACTACTCCAAATACTTATGTAGTTGTTGGCCTGTAAAATTTTACGCCTCCGCTGCTGCGGGTCCGCGCCCTTTACTCTGCTGCTCTTGCTCCTGTGGTAAAAAATGCTCCAACCTACATATATGCTGGGTTACTCACCTGTATCTTTTTAATGTGTGGTAATTTTCCCCAATTTTATTTTACGAAACAAAAAAAAAAACGCGTGCAAGCAATGTGCTTGCTTTTTGGTTAGAATTTTTCTTGTATTTTTATTTTCCTTTTTGCCGACGTCAAATTTGTGGCCTATTCACAATGGGAGCGCAATAGAAAAAATTTTAGGTATGTTTAATTGCACACGATTCGTCGTGTACAAAGAAATAAGAAAATAAAGGGGGCGCGATAAATGTTCGCCTTCTATGAAGGCAATTTGGCAGTTTTGCATAAAATAACCAGATTTTAATCTTCTTAAGAATTTTTAGATTTTTTTTAATTTTATCTTTTTAAATTGCTGTGGTTCAACCATGAGAAACTTCAAGCCTATCCGGCTCGAAGGACCATGTTCGGGACGGGGTGAAAGTGGGGGCTGGGAATTCCTCTTGAATTCCGCGGCAAACGAGGGTCGGGGAGGTGCCGAATCCCTAAAGTCCTTCGAGGTTGAATTAAAAGCAAAAAACCGTTCACAAATAAAAAGAATGAACACTTCACTTTGAGATGTATATACATATATATGGGTAATTCCGTGTCAAATCGACCAATGGTTAGACTCGACCCCTTCGATTTGGATGAAATTTGGTCAGAAGTTTTCTTTCAACCTATAATGAAGTTTAACCAACAGAAAAAATTTTAAAAAAATTTTTGCAAAAGTTATGCGAAATTTAAAATTTCATAATTTTTCCAGTTTTTCAAGTTAATTTTTTAAATATCGCAAAAGCTATTATAGCTACAAACAATATATTGGCCTTGTTTTAAAGAGGATACTTGGGGCTACAAAAATATATAATTAAAAAGTAAAATTTTGAAAAATCAAAAAATTGCAAAATTGAAAACTTCTGACCAAATTTCATCCAAATCGAGGGGGTCGAGTCTAACTATTGGTCCATTTGACACGGAATTACCCATATATATATGGTTGCCTGCTGGCTACTTCTTTATTATATATATAAAAAAGCTGTAAAAGAAGTATAAAAATGGGTTAATTAAGTAGAGGATCTTACGTGTTGATGTCTCGGAGTTCTCTTCCAAAGTGGCCGAGAGCTGGGTGATTGGAGAAGGCGAAACCCACATTCGAGGCGGGTAACAGGACTTGGTAAAAGGGAATTCGAGTAACGAGTAACTGTTTCCGCATAAATCACAGTGACATCTGCAAGTGAAATTCTCTGCTTAATAAACACACTTCAGATGCAGGGTGGTGGCGTAAACAGAAATAATAAAACAATTTTTTGCGGGGGTGGGGCCGGCGCCAGCGTCCAAACACGGACCCAGCCAGTTATACACTCGCTTACTTACTTATATAAAGTAATGTATATACAATAGACTAATTCCAAAAAAACCATTTTTCGAAATTTTTTATGCGATGCATCAGAATCTTTGAAAGCATCAAGAAAAAACATGTTGCTGAAAATTTGAAAAAAATCGGTGGTCGTTCAGGAGCTGCTCAACGCGATTTTAAGTTTTTACCAAATCGCGCACCTGAAATACATCTTCGTCAAAAATATCGTCTATTTACCAGAAATTTTTAAATTTCGAAAATTCCAATGCTAAACACCATAAAACGACTAATGTAAAATTTAAAAAAAAAATTGTTCACGTTAATAAATAATTAATTGTTAACTAGCGAAAATTAGTTAGTTGATAACTATTGATCCCAATAAATTTTTGAGCTCAAAATTGAGAAGAACCTTTAGCACACTTTCAGAAACTATAAAACAACAACAAAAACATCCGCACTCATAATTTGTTAGAGTTAAACAACTTATTTACCTTCAGGGGTTAGTTGGGTTAAAATCTGTTCCACCTTTTGCTAGATTCTTACGCATGGTGGAATTTATTTTAATCCAGCTCGAAAAGTGGAATAATGCTTTATGTTATATAATCGAAATAAATGTTTATATATCGATTTTGTATCAATTATATAATTTTTTATTGCTATAACCGCTATAACCCATAAAATGTTATGCAATGAAATAATTTGGAACGATTTTCCGTCATTCCTTGTAAAATTTTTCGTTCGAACGAAAATCGTTCCACATTACATCATACGTCGGAAACACCAACAGCGAAAATTTGTTTTACAATGAAGGTTTAAAAACATAAATAAATAATTTTTAACAGCTTCAAGCAATGATGCTCATATCTTCCTTACATTTTCAGTGGCCCGAATGTGTATTTATAGTATCACTTTATATGTTTGGATGGTACAATACACCATTTGTAATTCAAGTATCCCAGAAAGATTTGATGTTTCTGAAAAGATTAGAAGAGTTCAAAAAAGTGGACGAAAATATAAAAAAAGCGGCGATTAAGAAATTCACTTCACATTAATGCATTTTCAACGAAAGACCCTATTGCAAAAATGTTGAACGTAACCTACGACAGAGGGTATGTGGACGAATTTGAAAGAAAAAGTGGAATGATAACAACAAAAATCAATGTTGAAAAAGTCAATGGCCTTCAACTGGAGAATTTTGTGACAGTAAATAGTTACCAATTCCAACGGAGTGCCAGAGGTTGGGCAAATAATGATAATTATGTATAAGCAAATGAAGATACTTGTTGCAAAAATCATTCCAATATCTTCATAACTACTTTTTCTAACATCTTTGAACTTTTTTCGATGCTCGCTAAGTATTAAAAACAAAGCTTGTTGTTGCTTTTCGTTTCTGGTTAAGAGATGGTTGTACTCTTGAACAAGACCCACTCCCCTTTCTGCGGTGTCATTGACTACTCTTAAATTCGCAGTAAGGGCCACTTACTAAGTGGCTTCAGTTGCCTATAATTATCATTATTTACCCATTCCCTTACATTCCGTTGCAAGAAAGAAACAACTTCAAAGCCAAGAATAACAAAAAATTGGTAACCATTTACTGTAAAGTAAAATCCGAACAAAGCGAGGACTTGCCCTTTGGAGGGTAATTTACTCTTAGGAATAGATCGATTTTCCTTTCCGACTAGCCACATGTTCTGCAAAAAGTAGCACGTACAAAATTCTATAATTTTCCATTTTAAATTGATCATGGTAAATAGTTCCTATATGTGTAAAACATATTTACCTCAATATCCACATAAACTTATCTTTTGCAAAGAAAAATTTCTTTTGACCGCTTTGATCGTTTTGAACTAACACCAATTGTTCTTTTTTAGTTTCTTTTCATTTTAATGTGATCGTCCCATACGGGTTGCTTTGTGTTATTTGCTTCAGTGTTTCATGTTACGGTGTTAGCCGTTCCTAAATGTAAATTGGACAGATTTTAACCCACCAAAAGTTAAAAAAGTTGTTTAACTCTAACAAATTTTGAGTGTGGATGTTTTTTTGTTGTTGTATTATAGTTTCAGAAGGTGTGCTAAAGGTTCTTCTCAATTTTGAGCTCAAAAACTTATTGGGATCAGTAGATATCAACTAACTAATTTTCGCTAGTTAACCATCAATTATTTATTAACGTGAAACATTTTTTTAACAAAATTTTACATTAGTCAATTTTATGGTCTTTAGCAATGGTATGTGCGAAATTTCAGACATTTAGCTCAACACTTGTGGTAAATAGAAGATATTTTAATAATATTAATATAAGAAATTATTTATGAACATGCACTAAGGGATGTCGAAAAAACATCGATGCATCGAAACTATCGATGTTTTGCTTCGATGCATCGAAAATTTTCCACTCGATGTAATAATAGTCATCTGACATCTCTAATACATCGAACCGCCAAACATTGCTTTGAGTGAAATTCAAAGAAAGCAAGATAGCTTCGAAATTTTTTTATAAACATATTCTTCATGCCTTAACCAAAGCCATGTAAAACAAAGTTTCAAACTTATAGCTCATAAACTTTTAGTACAACAAACAGCAAGTCAGCAAACAAATTTTATAAAAAATTAAAGCAATTGAAACATCCACTTAATTATACCAAATTTTATGAGCTATAAAACAGCATACCCAAAAATGTTCTTAAGATTCATATTGAAAAGTTCAAAATATTGGTGAAATTTTGTTGAATTTTTCTAAATTTTTTACAAAGTTTTAAATTTTGTTTTACATGATTTTAGTTAAAAGATAAACGATATTTTTATAATGTAAAATGTAACTTGAAAAACGTGAATATTTCATGAAATTCAACATGTGAACACTTGTATGAGTCACCATAATATTTACATCAAAATAAAAGTTTGTATAATTGTTTGAAATTGGGTTTGTTCTATTTCCATAGTTTAGGAAAGCTCTATGCGTATCGATGCATCGATGTACGCTCTCCGATGCATCGAAAAATATCGATGTGAGTTTCGATGCATTGATTTGAGGAAAAACATCGATGTATTTTTGCCACTGACATCCCTACTTGCACTTCTCAAATGCTGCATAGCAAATCCTGGTAAAGTAGTTAATCGATGGCATCCCAAATCATGCTCAAATAGCTTGACACATCAAAACTCTTCCGGAGATTTCTCAACGGCAAAAGCCGTCGGGGCTCTGTATGACTTTCAGCATACAGAGGTAGTGTAAGAGCTACCATTAGCCATAGCGCATACCCACTTTTTAAATTGAATAAATAACCGGTGCTCCACAATCTCGCTTAATGCAAAAAAAAAAATAAAAATGCATTTTTTTAATGCAAAACTTTTTTTATTTTAATCTAACTCATACTCTCATGGAAAGCCGAGGTAATTACGCACATTTTGATTCCTTAACTGATATTCTCCAACAAATAGTTTATTAACTGTCAACAATTGAAAAAAGATACTTCTCCGTGAGTTCAAAATTTCGGGAATTTTTTTTCGAGATTTTCGAATATCATGACGAAATAAAAAAATAGGTGTCTTCTTTTTTTCGATAAAGAATGTAAAAAAAATATTTCATCCCAAAAAAAATATTGAGGTGTAAATATTGTATGGAATGACCCATATGTACTTATAAATATGTTTTAACAAACTCGAACAAGCAAACTTATTCTAAATGGAGCAAATCAACATCGAATCTTGGACAATCGCACAGCAAAATGGGCATACATTTTTAGTTCAATAGGGTGTAATATACAATTATGACTTTACTACTAATTTTTACAATATTGAATATGACTTTATTTCACTTCTGCATTCGAAATAACGTCATATGGTTTTATTTCCAAAACTAAATAGAAATAATACCATATGGCCTTATTGCAGCTTTTGCACCCCACCAGCAAACAAATATATTTTAAAATTCTTAAAAAATATTTTTATTCAATTGTGTTACATACTGTACAACAATGTATTTTTTTATAATGCGAAAGTCCTCCTCCTACAAACTTTGTGTGATTGAAAAAAAGTGCAATAAATATATGGAACTTCCTATACTTTTATATAATTTAATTTTATTTCTCTTACTAATACAAAACATTTTGTATTTACTAAAAAAAATGTGCCCCTGGATTTGCACCTGCTTGGATGGGATGCTACCTAGTTGGAGCCAATTTTCAACCGTTATTTATTTCAATCATTCATAAAGCCCAATTTATTTGTTCTAAACACATCAATAATAATAACATATTAAAAAAAGTAAAACTTTCATACAACAGAATGCCCCGAAAAAATATCGACAAACTTAAGCGGTAAAGCGGTTAGCCACAAAACTTCACAGCGCTGCTCAACTATTCTTTGCAACAATTTCAGGAACGCGAAGTATGAAGGCCTACCTCAAAAAGAAAACAGCTTTGGTATCAGTTCCATTGATCATAATAATTTCTCAATAGATAGTTATGTGGCGAAATCTACTGCTTTGTCATTAATGGTAAAAACTGCACAATCAAAGAACAAACCAACAATATTTCAAAATACGAGTATGCTATTTAAGGAAGAACATAAACAGCATCGACACTGTAGTCAAACTGAGCATAATGAACGACTTTGTAAACATGAACAGCATCAGAATAGTTTTGAAAAGCAGCTACCCTTATACGAATACCTTTATGGACTCCAAAAAACAGCAATGATACACCAGCACACTTTGGATACCAACTTAACAAAAAGCAACGCCACTGTCATGCCAGATATCCCTTTAACTCCAATATCCGGTTTTGATTATGAAGACAACACCTTGAACATTAATAGCAGTTATATACTGCCTTGTCCTCTATGCGAAATTCCATTAGAGCAGAAATCATTTCGACAACATCTGGATGGTCACTATCCACGTGACAGCCCTGTTTGTCCCGTTCTTGAATGCGGTCGTCGGTTTGCCCATCCGAATTCCGTAAGGAATCATATGCGTATTAAACACACCCAGCAATGGGCTAAAATGAAAGTAATGCGTTCTTCTGCTGCACCATTGCATAGTGGACTGGATTTAAAAGCAAAATGTGAGACTTATATCGATACGTAAAATAAGTGTTCATTTGAGTGGTCCAAGTATTGTATGGGGAATAAAATTCATCGTAGAAAACGGGGCACCATTCATTTTTCACTGGTATTTGTAATATCTACACGTATTTCAAATTTTCTGCTGTAACTTATACAGGGTACTCAATGGTCTTAAAATGCGCTACTGAATACCTTTGAAACTGATAAAAATATTGGTGATTTTTTATGAAAAGCTGTTATTCAAATTAAGCTTGCAATATTTTTTAATTTCATTTTAAATGTTGTTAGGTTGCCTAACCAATTGTTTGGTTAATACATGTATAAAATATTTTTAGAGTAAAATATAAACACTTCATGAGCATCCACAAAATTTTTACTTAGAAACGTAAAGTTTGGTACCAGCACCTCTTTCGGCAAGATGAAAAATTTTGGAAGGTGCCGCGAAACTTATCTCTAACGAATTTTTTTTAGACCACCTTAGTGTTCATTTACATTAGAAATTTTTGCTCCTATAACAACGTATAACACCACATAAAACTAACAAGGTTCTGACTACGGATTCTGATAGAGGGTGTGAAAGAAGTATATACAATATATGTGACCCGGCCTATGAAAAGGTGGCTTATGACTCAAAAAAGAAAGGACTTTCTAGTTTTCACCACGTGAAAGAGCGTCTCAAAAAATATCGAAACCATGTCATGTCATGTTTTGAGTCATAAGCCA
>JAPVRG010285080.1:16534-29381 GCA_029783565.1 Rhagoletis cerasi
AGCTCATTCCAAACTAAACGAAAGAGCAGCGCGATTCACTCCAGTTAACTTGCACTAAAACTCAGCCTTCGCTTACCGCTTCACTCTAGCGTTGTTTACGGCAGAACTAAGTGCCATAACGGAGGCCGCTTGGTGGCTCATAGCCTTCGCTGCTCCAGCATGGCCTATAACTTTATATTCTAAAAGCCAAGATGCTATTAAATTTATGTAAATGCTCCTTGACTGTTGTACGAGTATGGGTTCCTGGGCACAGGGAAATTCCTGGCAACTACATGGCCGACGAGTTGGCAAGAAAAGTGGTCGATTTTGGCGCGGGCATATCTCAAACCTCATGCAAATACAGCTTGAAGACAGCGCTCATCGAGTAGGTAAATACCAGGTGAGCCGTGGAACCCATCTGTCAGACTTCCATACAAATATGCGGGGTACCGGACACTGCCTTATGGGCATGCATGGAAAGAGTTTGGGATATTCAACCAACGATTTTTATCACAGCTGCAGAGAGGGGAAGAAATGGAGAGCATCGAACGCTCTCTCTGCCACTGTTCCGCCCTGGCCAAGATGCGCAACCGGACATTTGCAGCCTACGTCTGCCTTCTCCGTGCTTTTGCGTGGAAGCAGCCACTCTAACCTAACATAAACTAGTTAAAAGCTCATTGAAGATTTTGAGATTTTGATACACAATTTAATCTAAAATATTCAAAGAAGAAATTATGCTTTGAAACAAATTATTTTACTATAATTCAATGAATCGATTTGTAGTTTGCAAGCAAACGAACTCGATGTGGCATAATTAAATTAACTCATAGTTTTTGATAAGTCAAATACAGACGCAAATACACGTACACATGCCTCTACTGATTACAAATTTATAATATTCCTTTTGCGTGCAATAAATAAAGTGTAATAGTTTATTTAAATCAAAAATATAATTGTAGAATTAATACATAAGTATAATACATTCAATCCACAAGCAAATTTTCGCCAACCACTACGCGCCACAAAAGAGACTATAATCTACGTTAAAGCCTCTGAAAATGCTACTTTGAACAGAAAGTCGCAATTTAATAATCAAAAATGATTTTACTTCAGTGCAAACTTATAAAATATTAACGCAAAGTTTCAACGAACTTTATTCAAATCAATTTAAATTCAACCAACGCAAATTCGCATTGTATGACTTCACATTCACACTAACTAACTCGTACGATATTTTCTTTTAATTACAGGTTTCTTAATCCCAAACCATAACCATGTCCGATGATGAGGAGTACACGTAAGTAAAATCTTCACAAATACAAAATACAAAAGCAAATGAAAAAAAAAACGGAAAGGAAAAATAGCAACCACAGCAAAAAAAGTAGATAAAAAGAAAAGGAATTAAGACGAGCAGCACTTAAATAAATGAATTACAATAACAAACAAACAATTGAAAGAATAAAAATACCACGTACAAACAATTAAATATATAATGTTTTCTCGCACCACAACCACCGAACTAAATAAAACAAAACCGAACAAAAAAATTGATTAAAAACTATTTAAATACAAATAAAATTGCTTACACAGCACGCGCGTTGTGCAAAATATTTAATATCCATATTGATAAATTACGTAGTAGTTGCATATTAATTGCTAAGCACAATTTGCACGCGCATACGCCAGAGTGATACGGGGCGTATACGCAACACAGCACATTTGACTGTTGCTGTTGCTCTTGCTGCTCTTGCTTGTTGCAGGTGCACACAACTACATACATACTTACATGCATACATTTTACGTTTGGAGTGTTTGAATAAAGACAAAAAAGTATTGAACAAAACATTCGCACTCACATTTGTGCATGTGTATTGCAAATGTGTGTATTTGTACGTATGTACGTTAGTCGTTTTATTAAAAGAAATTTTATACAAATTAATATTTGTTAGGAATGAAATTTATGACTTGCTGTTAAGGGATTATTTGTTCTATACTTGTATCAGTACTTACATATGTATGTATTTATTTTGAAGCTATATAAATATATATTTTTATAGGCGCATATTTTTATGCGTGAAAAGATATTAATTTCTGTTTAAATTTAACATAAAGCGTAGTCAATTTTACACCATCGAGAATATTTTGAAAAAAAAAAAATTATTATTTGAAGTTGTATATGCCTTGAAATTGAAGGCTACGAGTATTTATAAAAAAAAAATATTAATATGTAATAACCCCGAACAATTATATGTATCTTTTTATGTTTTAAAATAAATAATTTCATGTTGTGTTTTCTCCATATGTTTATATCTCTTCACATGTACGACTGTGTTTGCACCACCGTTACAAAACACCAAAAATTAAAAAAAAAACAACAACAACACTTTACATACAACTATAAATGTTTATGCACACGTAACCGCCACGAACGTCCGTCCATTGTTCTGTCCATCGATCGTTTGTACGCTCTTCTGCCCGTTCGCCTGCCTGCCTGATCGTACGCCCGCCCGCCCTTACATCACCAAATATGTATGTGTTTTGAACATGAAAAAAAAACAAACAAAAAATGTGTATGCATCCATCCATATCTGATCTGTATGCGTGTGTACGTGGTTAAATCAAAAACAAAAACAAAAAAAAACATGCACAAAAAACGTATGTATGTATGCGCATGTACGTCCAACGCCCATGTAATGTCAACAAAATAGTTCCGAGGAGGAGGAGGAGGTTGTCGAGGAGACCAGAGAGTAAGTACTGAAGACACAAAAAAAATACAAAAAAAAATTATCAGCAAGTACACATTCACTATCATACAAAAACAAATTTCCATAAAAACTCATATTTAGTCAATCATTCACAAAATTGGTGGAGATAAATTCGAAGTTAAAAAAAGTTAAATGCAAAAGTATCGAATGTTATCATACTCAGCATATTTCTCACTCATACACTTACTTTATAACTCACTAAGCTAAATACTTATTTCTACTTATATTTATTAACCATTTCTTGTTTAAAAATTTACTTTTATGCTTCGAAATTAGGTTTTGAAATTCGATTTATGTGGTTAAAACCAAAAATTTAACACCAAAATCTGTTAAAAATCGAAAGAGGTATGAAAGATTGTAATAGTTATTGAAAAAACGCTATTTAAAAAACAATGATTCTTACAAAAAGTTATAAATAATGAAAAAAATGTATATCTATTGAATTATAAAAAAAAATATATTTATTAATTAAAAATTTAAAGAAACTATCACATTTTACAAAAAAAAACATCTACAGGAAATGTATTTTTAAAGTTATTAAAAACGCTAACAGAGCATCTTGTATTTAAAAAAAAATATTAAAATTAAATAAAATTTTTATAGAAAATACTTTAATATTTATTAGATGAATTAAAAAGTTTTATTAAAAAAATTAAAGTTTTCATAAAAAATAAAAACATTTATATCAAACAAATTAAAATTTTCATAAAAACATTTTTATTAACAAATGTTTTTTTTAAGATAGCCATAACAAAAATTTTGTATGTCTGTCATTTCAAACTATTGAAATGAATAGCTTTAGCTTCTTGTAATTCAAAAAAAAAAATATTAAAATTAAACAAAATTTTTATAAAAAAAACTTAAATTTTTATTAGATGAATTAAAAAGTTTTATTAAAAAATTAAAGTTTTCATAAAAAAACATTTTTATCAAACAAATTAAAATTTTCATAAAAAACATTTCATTAACAATGTTTTTTTTTTAAGACAGCCATTAAAAAAATTTTGTATGTCTGTCATTTCAAACTATTGAAATAAATAGCTTTATAATTGCCCTAAATTTTATTACAACTAAATAAAAATTTACTTCAGCATTTTTTCATTATTTGCAATCTGTCTCACCACTTGAGATTTGTAGCTAAATTCGTATAAAACAAAAGAAATCGAAAATTACGCATTAGGGAAAAATTAAAACGCTTTTGAAAATATAAACAATAACAACAATTTGTAGGTAGAGAAATTTGGTAAGCTTTAAAAAAAATTTTTAATTTCCTAAAAACATACTGTAGAACACTTAACAAAAACATAATAAAATATAGTAGAATTTAAATCAGATCTTTCGAGGTTAACAGAAATATAGCCAACGTAATAGTTACACCCAACAACGCGGTGCAAAAAATTATTCTGGGAACACTATAAGCAAATAAAAAAAAAATCAATTCGATTCATTGAATGGACACGTTCAGAAGGCGCAACGGCTCAGTAACTGTTGCGATTGCACCTTCCGAACGCGTTGTTGTGTATTTCTGTTCAACAAAACAGTTGAGTGTTTGATGAACGTAATATTTTTTGATTATTTGAGACAACAGTTGAATTTGAACAGCTACTGCATCAAGCTGTTCAAAAGCCGCATTATTTCGCTCACTATTCAATGCTTTTTTTTAACAACAGTTGCGCTCAACTTCTGTGCCTTCTGAACGTAGCCCTTCATTCACTAATTTCAAGTAGTAGTTGTAGGATTCCAGAGGTATTTCCATCAACTGGAAAAGGTCTCGGAATTTTGTACCGAAATGTTAAGATTTGTACAAAATACATTTTCGAGTTTCACGTTTCAACGAGAGCTCTTAGAACTGTGCCCCATAGTAAAGTTATTGTATTAGAATGATAAAAATCGGCCAGGTCTCAGTGTTTTTGGCGACATTCCTCTCAGTCTGGGACTTTGAACTAGCATTTTCTGCCAAAAATAGTATGAAGTCGGAAAACCCGCATATTTCCAACACTGGGATTTTTAACTGAAATACCTTTCCGATACGTTGTTCTTATGAAGAGTACCGCAAGGTATTTGTGTTTGCCACAATCGGACGGATATATAATGTCATGGGGAATAAAACTAATAACTATTTATATAAACGGGAAGACACAGTATTTTTTACTGGCTCACTATGCCACTCAAAATTTTGTCATTTAATGTCTAATGGAAATCCGGCATAAGGGCAGAAATATGAAAAAGTGTAGGATACAAAATTTGAAAAGAGATGAAAATTTGCATAGCCATGTATATAGTTAAAAAGATACAGAATGTATATAGAAAAATGTGGTAATAAAATATATCTACATATGCTTCCACAATATGTGGAAAAAAATTGGATAGTTAAACTAGGCAAATGAAACATTAAATTTGTGAAAAAGCAAAAACTAGTCGTAGTAGCAATAGTTAGTGCCTACATTCAGAAAAATACAATTTGAATAAAGCAACAAAAAAGAACTGACACTAAAATGCCTAAAAGCAATCGGCAAAAGCTGCGCTGGCGCAATTAATTAACTATTAAATTGCAATTAAGCAAAAATGTACTAAATGAAATTGCCAAAAAAAATCGCAATTTGCTGCTGCCCAAGCAAAACATAAAACAAGACAAAATTCGGTTGTTGTATAAATCAACTGCAAACTACTCACGCTGGACCCCATTGCAAAAGCAAAAAAATTTAAAACATTGAACGAAATTTTAAAACGAAATTCAAGCAAATTGCAAAAAATAACAACCACTTCAATTAGTAAATGGCAAAAGTAAACAGCTAAATAAATAAAATACAACCAATTTTTAACTTAATTCAATTGAATTTGAAAATGCTGTTGATTCTACTTACTAGTAACTACTTACTTGTATTTACTTCCTTCCTGCCTTTAACTCTTAACTCTCTCTCTCAAGCTATTTATTACTTCGTATACTTAAGCTCTTTTGTATGTAGATATGTACATATGTTTGTTTCTACTATCTACTTCTATCAACCAAGCCTCTATCTACCAAACTACTTATAGCAGTAAATCTTTTTATAACAAACATTCAATGAATAAAAATTTGCCATCTCGTCAACGTCGCACATACAAAAAAACATCTTTAAATTTATTTACATAAATATTTTATGTAGTTGTTACACCTTCGATGGAAGTTGAAACTCAAAAATATGTTTTTGTTTGTTTTTTCTTCTTTTTTCTTTCTTTTATTTCTAATTGCAGGAAGTAAGTAGAGAAAACCAAAAATAAAACAAATAAGTACAAAGAAACTACAAAACTTGCAAGCGCCACACATACGCAGAAAACATACTCACAAGAACATACACATACACATATGCACACATTTATTGGTAGAGAGCGTTGCAGGAAAACGTATGAAAAACAAAAAAAAAAAAACAAAGTGAACAGTTTTGAAGCCTGAAGAAGCATACCTGTAGGCGTCGTAGTTAGCTTATAAGTGTACAAAGGAAAAAGTTATAGCAATTTGAGAATTTGTTGTAAGAAAACAATTTCTTATGAATGCAAGCGTCTTTTGATGTTTTATCGAATTCCTACGCAAGCGCTCGACATGTACATACATATATGTATATTTTTATATGCACCTCGTTGAATTCATGCATTTTGTGGCTACGCCAAACCTCTACTGTACATATGTGCATACCATTAAACAACTGTCAGCATTGCAGTTAGCAACAAAATTTTATATATTTCAACTCGGAATGCAGTTTATTTTTAATTAGATATAGAAATAGAACGATCACGTAAGATTTTTGCTCGCATCCAAAAACAAAATTCAAAAACAAAAAAAAATACTCCTACATCATCAACAAAAATTCAAATTGTATGACCATCATCACAAGCAAATCCAAAGAAAAACAAAAAACAACAGCGTAGTGTTTGTTAGCAACCAAAAAATAACCGATTATTTTGAAACACAACATTTATTTTTGGCTCGTCTACATAGTTTTTTTTTTCAAAATTAGATTTAGCTTTGAGTTAAGCATTCGTCTTTTTTTGTAAACATACTTACTATACATACAAAATTATATATATATATATATGCATATGTAGCATATACATTGTATATACAAGCAGCACATATTTCAATACATTTACATACCTATTTATACTGTATATTTACCACGTATGTAACACATTTTTAAACAAATATTTTTATTCTTTCTTTTCGACAACGTTACCTTTTTTGTGTTGTTGCGTGCGTGTGTGTAAAAATTTTTGTAAATGATTACGTGATTATGCAAACTACAATCAAATGTATAAAACAAAACGTATATAAAAAAAATCTATGCGTTTTTGTCATCACGCCAAAAAATTAAAAAAAAAATCTGAAACACACCACCAACCAACCAATCAACCAACAAACCTCACATCCTTCACTGTGGATATGCCAAAAAAAATCTGTATGAAATTAAAAAATCTATTTTTGAACAAAACCAAAAAAAAAATAAATAAAAAATCGTTGACAATTTCGATCACACACAATTCAATCCAATCAATCCATCCACAAAATGTTTGCAAATGCCTTATGAAAACGTAGAAAGCCACCTCAAACACCAGCCGAGTAAGTGTTACAAAAAAAAAAAAAAAAATAAATAAAGCCAAAAATAAAACTAATGCTTTATACATATTGAGAGCGTTTTTTATTGTTGTAAACTCACCAAACACCAACTGACTGGCTGCAAGGCAAGCAATCAAAACTAACAGCCAAGCAAATTATAACAAACTGTTACTTGCTAGCGCAGCAAAATTTCAAAATTGGCTTTCAAAAACAAAAATAAAAAACTTGCAATATTTTTCTGCAACAAAAACTTGTACATTTTCCTTAAACGCAAAATATACACATTGCAAAAGTTTATTTAAAAAAAAAAAATTATTTCTTCAAAATTAAATCTGTTCCGAAATTGTTTTTCGAAGAAAAGCGGGCACTATTGCGCTTGCAGCCAAACATAACTAAATTTCTTCCTACCAACAAAACCTTGTTTGTTTTTGTAATTTTGCTTTATATGCCATTGTTGTGTGTGACTCAACCCAATCCTTGCAAGCTTCCCAAATAAAAAAAAAAGTAAACGCCAAGTAATTTTGTTTAGTTAGTTGAATTAATATTTTTTTTAGTACTCACGCAACAGTAATGTTGACCTTGAGCATAAAATACTAGTAAAAAAAAACCCGTATTATACTTTAACCAAAATCCCTTTACTCCCTTATTCATCATCTTATCAATGTATCATTTAAAAAACAACAATATTTTAGTCAGCTATGCATTTTATGGCATGCAATTTAGCCTTTTTGGCTCATTGTATATATACATACATATGCATCACCAGCTCAGAAACGGCTTTGTGGAAAGCAGCATCATACTATTTGCATATCCTAATGTATTCATTTATTAGTTGCATAACTATTTTGTGTTGTTACTGTAGATACTATGCACTTAATGCGTACTTATGTAAGCGTTTATGCTAATGTTGTTATTATTACAATGTAATTTTTGTGTAGTTATCATAGAAATGCATTTATAGTTTAGACGGTTTGTTAGCTGGCTTTGAAAAAAAAAAATCTCAAAAAAATTCCCAAAAAAAAATATACTTTTTTCTCAAGTTTTTTCTCTAATTTCTTCTAATAAATATATTATGTATATATTTTTTTTCATGTATTGAGAAAGATATTATCAAAGATATTTGTGCACATTGACATCTTTTTTAAAGCAGTTTGAAAAGAAAAATGTTTTTTTAAATTACAAAAAGTTACATATTTTTTATTACTTTTGAATACCTTAATTAAAAAATTTAAACTTTCTAAAGTAGTTTGAAAGATGTGTTTTTGGGAAATCTTTTTTAGAAATTAAAAAAAAAGAGTATGCGTATTAATCTGGAATTAAAATTTCTTGATGATTACAAGATTATTAAAGATTCGAAAAAATGTATTCTTAAAATAAATAAATAATTTTTCTCAAAAAAATAAAAATCCATAAAAAGTATTTTTTAAACTATTTTAAAAAATTTCATAATTTATTTGACTAATAACAACAATAATTTACAAATGCTTTCTTAAAACAGTTAAACAATTTTTTTTATTTAAAAAGATTTTATTTTTATTGATTTTTAGGAATCTGCATGATTAATAAAAAAAACAGACCTTTCTTAAAGCTGTTTAAAAAATTTACTTTTGGAATTTTTTTTCTTAATTTTTATCTCTTTTTAGTAATTGTAAACTTAGTTCTAACAGTAATTTTTGCTGGTTTTTAAATTAACAAATTTATTCCTTAAAATAAAAAATATATTTTTTTTAATTAAAAAAATCCATGTGTATTTTTAAACTATTTGATTATTTTTTTTTATTTATTTGACAAATAACAAAAATTTGCAAATGATTTCTGAAAATAAATGTTTAAATTTATTTTTTTAATTTACTTTTGAAAATTTAAAAAACTTTGTATATTTATGGATTTCAGGAATTTTCATGATAACTTAAAAAAAGATTTCGGTGTTAATTTTAAAACAAAAAAATTACTTTTGGAAATTAAATAATCTTTATGATTGAAAAAATTATTTAATCTATTTTTATTCATTATCAAAAAAATAATGACATTTTTAAACTTCTAATAAACAATTTGCCCCGAAAAATTTTTTATTATTCTACGAAGTTTTTCAATTCACTTGACCACTTTTTTGGAATTCAAAAAAACTTATTTTTATTGAATTTTAAGAATCGTCAGGATTAATAAAAAAAAATTATATTTTACGAAAAATTTAATTTATTTGACTTTTAAGAAATTTAAAAATGTTTCCTTATGACTCTTTGTAATCTTCTTGATTAAAAAATTAAAGTTTTTTTTAAATTCGTGATTCATATAAATACATAATTATATCTTTTACGAAGGTTAGTATTTTATTTGGGCCCTTTTTAATATTAAAAAAATATATTTTTTTAATTAAATTTAAGATTTTTAAAATTCAAAATTTATAAAAAAATAAACTTCTTTAAAATAATTTTTTTTTAAATTTCTTAAATTTTTTATTTTTTTTTTTAATAAAAAAAATATATCCTCCCAAAAGGTATGTTTTAAATTTGTTAATTCATGAAGAAAAATTTGTTTTTACGCAACTATTGTCCTTACTTGGGATGACAGTTTTATTGGGTCTTTAAGTGAAGGGATATTTCTTAAAATTTCACTAAAAATATTTTATTTGATTTTTTTCTAAAATATCGAATAATATTTGATAATTATGAAAGCACTTAACAAGTTAGTACGAGGGTTGCTAATTAAGTGTATCTGTAACAACGCAGATAGCACTGGTGTGACAAAAGGTTCTGAGTACGTTTACCATTAAAAATGTCAAAGTTTACGATGACAATGTCAGAATTGACATATTCACATTAGTGTTGGCGTATCTAAACACTTAAGTAGCAAACCTCGTATAACATTCTAAATGTCGCCAAAATGGGTTATTCTAAAATATATGTATGTAAGACAGCTGTGATCCCACTACGCGTGTGTGATTAGGTAAACTGTAATTTTCTTTTCTTAATCCATTTTTAAGAAATAATCATCTACTATCATTACTTTCTTTGAGAGTGTTTTTCATCACGCGAGTAACTGTTAAAAGTTATACGTTCACCAGTTAGTTCAACTACAATACCACTACTCACACATACTCATACATATACATACTTATTTATCGATATTACTCTTACTATAACTCCTTATACTAAATATATTTGAGCTACTACATAGTTATAAACTATTTTAAAATGTATATCTAACTGGAAGTTAAACGCCTTATTCTCAACTACTCTCTTTTACTCTTAAATGTGGGCTCGTAATACCGCTATTTTACCTCGCTCTCACCTTTTCACTACTACGATTATATTAAATTAAAAAAGTAGCGAAAATAAGAACATAAACTAATTAATATTTTTATGCTCTTTCTCCCCTTTCTTTCTGTCTCTCTCTCTCTAACTGCCACTTTCACTCATACGTCGCGCGCTCATTATTACTCGACGCATTTTTCCATTCCAATTTCAACAGAGGTGAGGGTGATCCAGAATTCATTAAACGTCAGGATCAAAAGCGCTCCGATCTCGATGATCAACTGAAAGAATACATCAATGAATGGCGCAAACAGCGTGCCAAGGAGGAGGATGAGCTGAAGAAGCTCAAGGAAAAACAGGCCAAGCGCAAGGTCACGCGTGCCGAAGAGGAACAAAAGATGGCGCAACGCAAGAAGGAAGAGGAAGAGCGTCGCGTACGCGAGGTTGAGGAGAAGAAACAGCGCGAAATCGAAGAGAAGCGCCAACGTCTCGAAGAGGCCGAGAAGAAGCGTCAAGCTATGCTGCAGGCCATGAAGGACAAGGACAAGAAGGGACCCAATTTCACTATTGCCAAGAAGGATGCAGGCGTGGTAATCCTTTCATTCTAATGCAATGCCACAAACTTATATGTGTTCCCTGTCTTTTGTTTTTCTCTATTCCCTTTTTTGGTTACGCTATCCGTCTCTCTTTCTTACTCACTCTCTCCTACATATAATAATATTCACACCCATCCACCAAACATCCAAACCATCCTCAAAAATCACTGACAACACACATTGGTTAAACGAACTGAACGAATCTAAATTTAAACTCACACTGAATAATTATTGGGAAAAAAATAAAATTGAAAAAAAAAAAAATTATTAAAAAACAAAAACAATAAATTCCAATCCTAACCACCCAATAACACAATCCTGAAACCCCTTTGCTTTATTTATTAACCTTTTTGCCCTAAAATTCCTTTTCCACCCTTACCTTCCACAACCACCTTCTCTTTGTTTTTTTGTCAATATGCAAATGCTTTTCTACAACTACAACAAACGAAAACAAACACAAACTTCAAACACTATTTGGTGTATCTCTTTCTATCTCTTACTTTTGAATACGTTTCCTGAATTCTTACTCCTGAATTACTACGCACAAATCTCTTATGACCAATGTCATACCTTGAACTATGGTCTGCACGATAAATTACTGTGTGTTTCATCATCAAAAATCAAAATATATAGCTGGGACTCTCATCCGCGGCCATGGAGCGTAACAAGACTAAGGAACAGTTGGAGGAGGAGAAGAAAATCTCATTGTCGTTCCGCATCAAGCCTCTGGCGATCGAAGGCTTCAGCGAAAGCAAATTGCGCGAGAAGGCCCAAGAACTGTGGGAACTCATCGTCAAATTGGAAACTGAGAAGTATGACTTGGAAGAAAGGCAGAAACGTCAGGATTATGATGTGAGTATACACTGCAGAGAATGTGCGATGAAAGGCAATTAAATTGATTTATTTTTTTATATTCCCCTTGCAGTTGAAAGAATTGAAGGAAAGACAGAAGCAACAGCTCAGGCACAAAGCCTTAAAGAAGGGTCTAGACCCTGAGGCTTTGACTGGCAAATACCCGCCCAAAATTCAAGTCGCCTCCAAATATGAGAGACGTGTAGACACACGCTCATATGACGACAAGAAGAAGCTGTTCGAGGGCGTAAGTAGGCTTAGGGTTAAAATATATACACATTTCTTGATTTTCTTGTATGGGTAATTGGAGAGGGCCTTTGAAAGAGAAAGCGAAAATTTACGTTTTATTCTGTGTGTTTTCTACAAATACGAAAAGCTTTAATTTCTCTTTATGTTTTTATATAAAAGGGCTATGATACGCTTTACAAGGAAACTGCCGAAAAGCGCTGGCAAGAGAGGCAAGAAAGATTTACATCGCGAACCAAAAGTAAGAATACAAATCGGCTGTGTGCCTTTGGAAGCTGAGACCCTATGCCAAATATTTCTGATTAACGTTACATTATTTATTTTCAATTGGTATGGGGTCCCATTTCCGCAGTGGCCTGTCGTTTATGTATTTGTCTGTGTTGTGTTCGAATATGAAATAACAAAAAAAAAAAAACATTTTTGTTTGTGAGTGTGAACTTGTGTTTAAATAAAGCCTCAACAACTGAAAGCTGGGAGTGTAGTTCAGCTGATATTTATAAAATGTGTATGCCTTAACCAATATTTTCATTCTAAACTTCTGAAACTCAGAGTCATCAAACAAAT
>JAPVRG010285105.1:0-11878 GCA_029783565.1 Rhagoletis cerasi
TTCTTCTTCTTCGTTTTGGTTTTCATGTTCGTATTAGTATTTTCTACTTCGTATTCGTATTCGTATTCTACTTCGTATTCGTTTTCATATTCGTCTTTATATTCGACTTCTTATTCATATTTGCCTCCAAACTTTTCTTCGTATTCGTCTTTGTCTTTGACTTCATCTTAATCTTTGTATTCGTATTAGTTTTCGTGCTTCGTTTTGGTCTTCGTCTTCTTGTTTTTAACTCGCCATTATCGTATTTGTACTCGTCTTCAAATTTGACTCCGTTTTCATATACCGATGTGCGTTCGCGTTCGCCTTAGTCATCGCCTTCATATTCGTATCTGTCTTCGTTTTTGGTTTTCATCTTTGTTTTTCCTTAGTCTTTGCCTTTGTCTTCCCCTTTGGTTTTTTTCCTAGCCCTTGCCTTGCCTTAGGCTTAAATTCAGTATTAGCCTTAATCCTCTGCGTATCAATTCCGTCAATTCACTCTGAATATCTTTTGAAGGCGAAACTAGAAAAAAACGAAAATGAAAGAAGCTTCACTTCAAAAAATTTTAAGCTGTAGAAAATGCAGAATGATGTTTGCTGCTTTTAAAAGCTTCCTTAAAATGGTTTACACAGGACTCTGAAGCTAGCAGACAATTGGAAAGTCTACCATAAATATTCCTGGGAAAAGTCGAATGACCATCTTTAGTAGTCATCCTTAGCTCAACTTTTTCTCGTCGCAAAGTGGGAGCACTTCATATAAAGGGGAAACAGCACCACCTCAGCAGCTAGCGTCATGACGCGAAATCGGAGAGAAAGAGAGAGAGAGAAAACTTTCTTAGCAATGCTAGACCTTTCGAAATTCTTCGGCAACATCTGCCACTCCACGCTTCCAGAGGACATTGACACATCCTCTCTTCCACCTGTGCGATCGCCGAGGGCTATCAGAACACAACAGAGAAAGCTCCAGATCTATCACAACACAGCATTCTGGACAGTCATGAGATGCCATCTGATGGCGCCTGAACATGCAGTTTCTCAGAGAACAGCCGATTGTTTAAAGTTAGGCCACCAGCTGAGAATGTCAGAAGGCATGTCTCCGAACACTCAAATAATATCCATACATATATGGAACAGCCGACAATAAATATACAGAGCATCACCGGGCGAAATCCAGGCATACACCGAACAGCCACTGGACCCAGGATTTCAACGGCATTCAGCGAGTGATAATCTCCATATTTGCTAACTATCGTATTGTGAATTTCGTCATCGGAGTTGAATCATCATCTATTGCAGACCAAGAGCTGCAGCTTTCTGGAGAGACTCGCACAAGTCTGGTTCAATTGGCATCAACTGACAGCACTTGCCGCCCAAAACCCACATTTCCTGGGTCTATCGTTGCCACATTTTAAAGATACATCCAAATGTTAGCGAGCTATGTTCCACTGGTTCCTGATGGATGAACCTAACTTCGGCCCAAGCATACGTTACCATGTACATCTTCAACTATCGCTTTTTACTCAATTCTCAAAAACTACGTTGCTGACTACACAACTCGTACTTTTGCTTTCAGAGCATCTCCGATTTTGCTACAGTTACAGTAATGAAATCAGAAGAAAAAGTAGTGGAAGCTGAAGCAAACTAAAAATAAAAACAACAACAATAACAACAACGAGTTTTCACTTATTTCTGCAATAACTTTTGCCTTCAATGGCCAAGCAGCTGGCGACGCCTTTTACGTGTTTCTGCTGGTTGTCGTTTTTCTTTCAAGTTTCAATAAATACTAGTTGCAGTCACTAATACATAATTGGCTTGAATGCATATGTAGAAGTACAATGTGCATAAATACATAAATATGTACATACATACATATATATATGTACATAAAAAATCCAAATTATCTGCGTACGTGTGCTTAAAAAAAAACTTATACTACCGCTTATTATGGCTTCTAATTTCAGGTTTTACTGCCCAACTATTAAACTGTCTGCTTTTGTTTTATATTTTCCATGCACCGTTAGTTTTTTCTTCTTCCTAATTTTTTTTCACGTTGTTGTCTAGTCTTGTCACTTTGCTTTTATTTTCTGCTGGCTTTTCTTTTATAGCTCGCATTTTGCACATCAAGTGTAAGTAAATGTATAAAAAAACTAATAAATGTACTAATTTGTACGAGTACCAACATACATGAATTTCGCTTTTATTGCTGGTGTCTAACTATTTCTTTTAATGTCACTGGCTATGTATGTTTGTGTGCGCATCTTTGCTTGGCCTAATTTCAGACAATTTGGCCATCAATCGTCATTGTCGGCTGCATCGTCACGCCATTAGCATCATCACCAAATCCATCGCCGTCATGCTATTCGTCATTATCAGCTGAATTGCATGCAGTCGCCATGGAAACATCATTTACAATTTTTTATTTATTTGTATCTCAGTAAATGATTTAGATTAATTTTTAGATGACTATTCGAAAATATTGACATTCGAACTTTCTTGACTTATAAAATGATTTTGTAATATTTTACTCAATACAAAATGTTAAACGGATTGTGTTTATGGACTAACTTCGCAGTCTTACGGTGGGGAGCGTATTGCTACAGTACTACATGCGCAACCTATGTAATCTCCTCCACAAAAAATGTCAAACGGCTTTCATCCTTTCATTATTTTCTTCTTTCTTCTAGAGGTTTCGCACTTGCCACACTTTCCGATAAATTCTGGTGGTTACACTACTATTTGCTCATCGGCACGGCTGATCATATCTGCCGTCAAAATTAACCTCCTTAAGGACGGCTTAAGTTTTTTATTCTGTAGCCATACTCATTGAGAAATAGGCTTGTTGGAATGCCCTAAGGCTGCTGAATCTAAGTTGCATGAAAAGTGGAGATTTCAGGATTCAACTGAGTGTCTTAAACCATTCATAGATGACCCCTTTGCCAAACTTACAGGTAAAATGCTATAGAAGTTGTTTTTTATTAAGCCCTACAAAGTTATAATTCCTGAAAGGAACGCTTGTAAGGCGGTAATTGCAATGATCAGCGAAAGATCACTGATGGATCCAAACTTCATAATGGGAGCACTGTGGCCGGCGTATTTATATTTAGATTTCAGAAAAGTTACATACCCAACCGTATGCTAGCGGGAAATATTCGAAATTAAAATCTGTACCCTCGAATGTCTTCCTCGAAGGACCAACGGGTCCACAATATATATCATGTCTGAAAACCAGGCAGTAGTAAGAGCCTTAGACTCACATAAAATGGAATCAATGCTAGTATACAGTTGCAAGCTAGGAACCCGTAAGAGGGTTCTTTTGCGATGGGTTCCACATGATTACTGCTGACATTCTCGCGAAATGCGGAGCCAAACGCGGCCTGTATAGCCCTCAGTTTTTGAGTGGTCCATTCAATGGATACACGACAGAGCTCCTAAGAAGCTTGGATGACTCCCAGGTTGCAGCCCCTAAAACGCTTTCGTGGAGTCTCTGAACGACCGATGAAACATTTATATACTATCACTGAATAACTGACTGGACACTGTAAGCTAAGATATCCCTTTTGTAAAATGGAACTTTCTGAGGAGGTGGACTGCCGGTTCTGTGGTCTGCCGGAAAAAACCTCAGAGCATATGCTAAGTGATTGTCCACGCATGAGTAGTCTTATCATAATCCTTTGTAAGTCTGATGCCGCGAAGCGCACAAAAATTCTACCAATGCTTTCATATATTCAAAGGCAGTTTTTGTTGCTGATCTATTTTTTTTTTTTTTTTTGTAGGTGCAGATTTAATGACCTGGCACAAAATTTTAAGTGTTTAGTATAAAGCTACTTGCATATTTTTAAATTTATTTAATAAAAGAGTTTTATTCAAAATTCGGCAATTCATTTTCTGCATTTGGTGATTTTTTTGCCAGAGTAAGGTTTACAAGGCTCACTAAAAATTAAATTATAAAGCTAGTGAATAGTGCTTAGATGCTACTTGAGACTGACAAGCAACCAAGTGGCATACGGGAGAGTTGTTTGTACACCTTGGAGAACAATCATTGTCACCATCCAGAATCTGGGATATGACACTCTCCAAAGTGCTAAACTTCGTAAATAACCTAAAACTGCAGTGACCTCTTCAGGGTTAGTACTCAAAATAAATTTAGTTAGCTAGGTCGCAGCGATAGCATGCCCTAACAACAACAAAAACAACAACAACAACTAGTCTCTAGCTATGCATTCATTGGCACAGCCTCACAGAAGGTGGTCAGCAAAACGAACAAGAATACGCACCGAGAAAAAAAATATTCACCCATTAGCTGCGAATCCTTCACGGAGAAGTAGCTTTTAATATCAAAACCGAGGCTATTAATCTAGGGGGCCCAATACTGTGGGCCAAGTATTTTATGATCGATTTAACCAACTTCAATTTACGTCTGAAGAATTGTCTTGAGAAAACTGTTAAAGGGTTTATAAATGAGAAAGTACATGTCCTGTAGTCGAAGAAGACGGAAGCAGAAAGAAAACCGAAGCAGAAAAACGTTCCCACGACAGTCGGGTCTACGTAACCGGAACGACCCAGATTTATATCTGGCCAAGGACGGTCACTGCTCCCTAAACTCTACATTTAAATGTCCTGCTGTTCGACGAAATGAGAAAACGGTTCCTCGAAGACAAAGACAGTTTAGATGCAGTCAGGTCGTTCGACCGAAATGAAGTCGGTTTAAGGATACAAAGGGGTGTATCGCAGCGGATCCCTGGGCCCTAGGTGGGAACACTTTCAGAGCACTGATTCGATATAAATCAATAAAGAATTGTATCGTCGTCATGTGTTACCCAATAAGAAACAAAGCATAAAAATTATTTGTTGCAGTTTTTTAATAAACTTGAATGATGGGAAATTTCATGGACTGTACTCCTTTAAATTCAAATTTTTTTTACTTCATTACCACTAAATAGCTACAAATTTTTTTCATAGTTGACACTGAGATTTTTATAAAGTGATTCATACTTACCCAAATGTCTGCATCAGCATTACTTACTTGCATTTGTATATGTAAATTTTTGAAATTGAAAGTGTCTAATGGCGTTTTCTTTTCTCGAAATAATGTTGCATTTATTCTGCCCTATGCGAGGGCTGTCAAATTTGCGTGTTCTTTTCTCAGCATCTTCTCTGGGTTGTCTGTTCTTTTCTCAACATGTTGCCCTCTGGCCCGGCAGAAGTGCAACATTTTCTGCCCTTAATAATGCGTAAGGGTGACTGTTATCAAGCAGATGTTGATGCGTGTTTTGTAATAATTATACTTCATACATAAATTTTTATGTTATAATGGAAGCGAATTGTATAAGTTTATTAAAATTAATAAAATAAATTGCGAATAAGTTAGTAAAATCATTAATTTTCAAGTTGGCATTGTTTTTTGTTCTTTTCTCATACGGAAAATGCAACCCTTTTACAAGGCACGGGGGAACATTTACAAAAGTCGCATTTACGCTAATTACAACTAACTATAAAAAAAACTTGCTATCTACGACCATTTTCATGGCACTTCCTAAGCTTTTAAAGCGCTTAATTTGTAGTATATATTTGAAAAAAAAAGAAAAATGTTTATTACATCACAAAAACAGAAGAAAAGTAAAAGCCATGTTAGCTGGGTCAGCTGGCCGGGCACAGTGTAAGGTCCAGTTGACTAGCAATTTGGCGTCACTTTATGTGAATGGAAACAGTGTGAACAAAAAATGTACAAAAAAAATTTTAGCTTAAAAAAAAGTATATAAAAGCCAGAAATAGAGCAGTCGCTCAACATTAGCAAGGTGTAGCATGTAACGCAAGCTATTAAAAAGCTGGTGAGTTTAAAACAATCTAATGCGTGAAATGAGAGCAAAAGTAAATGGCTAGAAAAAAAATTAAGTAAAGTTATGTTTAGTGTGTACGTAAACTCCTAGCGCTTAAATGTATTAAATTTTTTGTTATTAAATATAACAAATTGCTCATTTTTCATTGTGTCAGTTTTGCACTTTTAATTTCAACCATAACATTTTGCTTTAGTTTGCTTTATTTTGACTTAATTTACACAATTTTTTAAAGCTTTTTTGTGTTAGCGAACATTGCGGCAATTTGTTTACACGCCCCTTAAAGTGAGTTTCATGCAAAAAAAGTGAGAACTAACTTTATTAAAGTTTAAACTAAAATGATTTCACATAACTCTGTAGAACTTGAAACATAAAAAAACGAAGTGTTCCGTGAGGCCTCGGTCTTCGAAGTTTAACAGATTTAGGATGATTCGAAAATGTGACAAACAGGGAACTTTTGGCTTGAACATCAGACCCAAATAAGAGTAAACCTTGCAAAATGCGTTGTACTTTCAACTATAGCATTCGAAAAAACTATTCGCCGAGCCATAAGAAATAAGAAAATTCATTAAAAAAATTGATAAAACGTCGGATTAGGGTGCAACTTATATTTATGACAAAATGCTCACGTTTTCAAGTCATAATTTAGTAAGGGAAAGCTTTTTTCGAAACACGAAAATTGTGTTAAAAATATTAGTTCCTAGAGGAAAAGTGCACCCTATTTCTTTCAATGAGCCATTAATTATAGTCACTCAAAGGAGTCAGGTTTTCACTTACCACAGTTGAGTCTTTCGGGGCGAGACGTTTCTCTTCACTTAGCAGGAGTTCACTTTGAAGTTCACGTAGTGGAATTCAATAACCAGATAACCATATTCCTAAGTGGAAAGGCTCTGAAAAGTTCTCTCTATGATATGTAGCAATTTCAATACTCAGAGCAGCGAACTAATTAATGAGAAGAAGTGGCACTGATATCCGATTCGAGTCAGCTTTGTAGCCATCACTAAAGACTGGACAATGTGCAAGCTTAGGCTCGGTCTTGGAATTAAGTTAGCATTCAGCCTTAGGGTACTCAAAATTGTAGAATCCTGGAGAATCGAGATCTCTGTCACCAGCAAACTCCGCCTCGAAGGTGATATTTCAGGACTACCCACGTATAAAGGTGCAAAGTGATAGTAAGTGTGGCAGAGCATCAAGAGCAGCGCCAGGCGTTGCAGAGAAGGCTGCCGTATAACCCATGCTGACTGCTCTTCGAAATTTGGCAAGCAGATTTCCCACGCTATTGTTTGAGAGTCTGCTCCCTCACACCACTGATGCATAACTGATAATGAGTCTGATTATCGAGGAGTAGATCCAGATACGGTGACACGCCAACGCCTTAGAGGTCTTATGCTCAACGTGAGACACCCATAAAAGCTTGGCATCCAAAATGACTCCTAGATACTTAATTTCGGAAGAAATCTGAATTGTGACTCATGGGAATTAAACCACTCGACATTCTCCTTCTAGTGTGGAGCACAACACAAGTTTCCACAGGTTTAGCGGACAGCCCATTCTGTGAAAATCTTTTTCAAGGTCGCTATTTAAAGCTCAACATCTTCCGTGAGTACACTTAGAAAAGTTTTAAGTTATGTAGACTAAATATACATATTATTCTCAACATTACTAGGAAAACTAGTTGCTGATTTGAAGCTGTCAAAAGATCCATTAGTATATTTTATGCCACAGTTCTAGCATTAAACCAGTTGTGCCTATAAACAGTAGTACTCACTTCCCTCCCTCTCCCGTCGAGGGAAAGTTTTTAAAAGTATCCCGAAAAAGCTCTGAACAGTTCAACAAATCCACTAAAAATTACAAGAAAATCTCAAGCTATCTCTAGAGAATCTCTTAGTATATTTTATGCCACAGTTCTAGCATTAAACCAGTTGTGCCTATAAACAGTAGTACTCACTTCCCTCCCTCTCCCGTCGAGGGAAAGTTTTTAAAAGTATCCCGAAAAAGCTCTGAACAGTTCAACAAATCCACTAAAAATTACAAGAAAATCTCAAGCTATCTCTAGAGAATCTCTAGCCTCTCGAAAAAAGGCGAAAATCTTGAAAACTCAATTTTCATTATCTTTGCACTAAAAACTGAGAGGCAGAAATTAAAAGAAAAAATTGTAATGTCATAAGAAAACTATAAGTATAAACAGAACCAAATCGATAAACGAATTTCGTCGGACGAAGCAATGCCGTCGGGTGATACTCGCCACAACATTTCTCCCAGTAAAACAGAAACGAAACGAAATTCGCATCAGCTCACTGACAAATGAAAAATATAAAAATACAAAAGCGGAAAGTTGAATCCCCAAATCTTTTCATTCTTCTTCTTCCTGATAATTGCACAGGTCAAGGTGACTAATGCTCATGAGATCAGAGAAGTGGTTTCCGATAGATTTTGGGTCGCTGAATCAAAATCTGAGCAGAGAATTGCTCGATCTCATCAGGTTTTTTAAATATCCTAACCCAAAAGTGCGAAAAATACGATTTTTGCCTATATTTGAGGTTATGTAGCGACTCGACATTTCGTTTTTTCAAAAAACTGTATATACTACCTTAAAGTATAGGTCTTACTCTTTCAAATGCCGTTGAGGTTGCTCAAATATCTTTTTTTCGCTAAGATACGCAATTTTAAAGTTTTGAAGTTGTATGAATTTCCCCAAACTCCCAAACCCCAAATTCCCAAACCTCAAACTTTTAGCTATTTAAAATTAGTTTATATAACATTTTTAAGTGATTAGCCAAAAAAAATACGTTATTTAAATTCGTTTAAAGATTTTCACTCAAATTTTTTATTAATCAAAGTACAAATTTTATATTAAAAATCCTAAATCTGCAGACTCTAAGTTTTAGTTGATAAACCTGAAATTCAAAATATCAAAATTCAATATCAACTACAAAAGTGTAAGTTTAAAGAAATACAGTCCAAAGACCTCAAAAAAAAGCTGCGAAATTCATACAACTTCAAAACTTTAAAATAGCGTATCTTAGCGAAAAAAAAGATATTTGAAAGAGTAAGCCATTTGAAAGAGTAAGACCTATACTTTAAGGTAGTATATACAGTTTTTTGAAAAAACGAAATGTCGAGTCGCTACATAACCTCAAATATAGGCAAAAATCGTATTTTTCGCACTTTTAGGTTAGGATATTTAAAAAATCTTTTGAGATCGAGCAATTCTGTGCTTAGATTTGGATTCAGCGTCCCAAAATCTATCGGAAACCACTACTCTGATCTCATGAGCATGAGTCACCTTGACCTGTGTTATCAGCTAGAGAAGTAAAGAAACAAAGCTATTTTTTCACTGAAAGCTGATTTTGTCGACCGGCGGCAGCGGCAAAATTAAGAATTACTTCGTCGTCGCTTTGGTTGTGTGCAATCTCATATACTGCAGTGTGTTTTAATTTTGACAGCGAACTTGCTTCCGACGAAGTTTGCTCAGCGATTGGTTGCTGTTTATACTTTATGTATGTTCGAAAAAGTGGCACAAAATTTTTTTACTGTCACTTTGTTTTCCAAATCTAAAAATATTTAATTCATTGTCTCTTCTTTCTATTTGTTTTCCCTTTTCTTTATTATGTCTCAAAAGAAAAGCTTAATTAAAATATTTTCATTTCTACATATTTTTCAGGTAAGGGCTCATGTGTTTTGATAAGTAACAATATTTACCTGCTGTAAAAATTTGAGTATTGTGAAAATCGTAAGTAAAATTTAAAGAATTTTTATTTGTATTATAATATATTCATAACCTTATCAACGCCTAAAAACGCTTTGATCTAAGCATAAGAAAAACCTCACCTAAGTCATTCAACTCCCCAGCCCAACTCGGTGGGTGTTCATAAAAATTTATGAATCGTATTGCACGTGAGCCAGTGAAGCGCGCACCCACATAAAAAAGAATTTTCAGCAAACAAAAACAAAAAATGAAACCATAAAAATAAAAATGATGAAGGCTGAGTTTTCAGTTTTTTTTTGCGGCAACGTTCGACGCAGCTTAGTCATAAATAAAATAACTCAGCGGCAAAGAACTATATTTTACATAAATTCATATTTACTTACATATGTATGTACATGTGTACATTATAAGTATATACATATGTATGTACATTAGACCGTACCAGAAAAAAAGTTCGTCATGCACCTCTGAGTCTTAAGTACATATTTTGCAAACCATTTTTTTTTTTGGCCGAACGTAGGAGTGCCATTTTTACGTCTCATCATCCTAGCGTACCACTCTAATGTTAGTAAATTAATGCTCTCCAAAAATCCTTAAACTTTTGCTAAAGAAGTATTTTGACATTTTTACTGCCGAATATAGGTGTCACCGAGAAATGTAAAAAGGCGACCCCTAGGTTCGGCCAAAAAAGAAAAATTTTGTTCGAAATTCCCTTGCAAAAATACTTTAAACTCAGGCGTGTGGCGATTTTTTTGTTTGCTTTTAAGGTTGTACAATCTAATGTACATATATGTGCTCAACGTTATTGAGATTGTTCTACTTGTTGCTGGTAAAATATGTTGTTACTCGCACTTACATACATACATGCAAGCATGTTTGTTCTTGTACTTGTTTAGAACGGAAATAGTTGTTTAAGGTTATCGACTTGTTGGTTTTGTGCTGATGATTTTACTGACATATGTACATATGTAACGTATATACACACTTCTGCTTTGTTGTTGGGGTGAGCCACCTCTATAAACCTCTACTTCACTAAAAACACAGTAGGCTAAGAATTTTATTTTTGTTCTGCAAGTGTTGATTTTTTGCCTTTTTTGTCTATTAGATTTTCATTTTCGTTTTGGATTTTGTTTAGTTTTACTCCCGCGTTTTTGTTGTTGTGGTTTTTAATATTTGTTGATTTTGTTTTCAAAATAAAAAAAAGAACTAACAACTTTAGTACATCTGCATTTCATGTTTTTGCCAAGGTTAAATTTTTCCTTATTTTTTTAGAATTTTTTATAGTTCCTTTTTATACCACTTGCCATTGTTTTCGAGTGCCACTTTCGCACTGGGTCAGGTTTAATGTCCATTATTGACAATGGCACCGGATTTTAGACATACTTGAATCTATTCTGCCGGTAGCTTCTATTCTTAGTACTCGTAGTTGTAGTTTTTGTTGGATTTTGGAAACTTATTCGTGTTGGCAGTGAAATCTTGGTATAAAGGTAAGGTTTTGAGTGCGTTATTGTACATTGAAATTTTAAGGTTTTGCGGTTAACAAGCGCGGAGGTCAAACTCTGTTTCCTTCATATTTTTTTGTTCTAAAAATACACTTTTGTACAAATGTATGTATTTATATAAAAAAGTGTTATTAGTTGAGGAAAAAGTCTCATAATTCATTAGGAGTATTTCTTTATATACAAATCGAATACAGGTTAGATTCGACGGGTCTACGGATCCCTTGTGATACCTAGGTGAAAGAAAATTTCACCAGACCTATCCTATATGTCTCTTTAACCTCCTAGAATTTTGGCGAGTTCAAACAGCTGCTTTATTAAAACTATGCCTAAACTGCACAAGTCTTCGAAAAAATGGTCGCTCAGAGAGTTAAAGCTCATCCTTCGGAAGACAATGTATTTAATCAGGATAATTGGCGCTATGCGTCTATACGGATAGTAAATTTGTGATCCGCTCGCTATTTTCTTTAGAGGCCTATGTTCAGCTTCGTATTCCTTTCCCTCGCACTCCCATGATTCCTTACTTCCCGACAGTGGCGTAGATAGGGGGGGGGGATATGGGGGATCAATCCCCCCCCATGGGAAATTGAAAATATATTTTTTTTTTTCGTTGACATCCTCGTATAGAGGACCATTTTGGATTTTTTTTTTTAACTTTTTCAAAATTTTCAAATAACAATATTTTTCTTTTAAGATTACTTCAAACTATATTTTGAGTTAGTTTTTTTAGTTAAAACTGTTTCAACTGGAGCAGGATAATATCGCATTTTTAAAACTTGCCATTTCCCACACTTTGCACACTTAACAAAAAATTTAAAGATGCTAAAATTCAAAAATCAGGCTAAACTACACTCTTGCGA
>JAPVRG010285159.1:0-12702 GCA_029783565.1 Rhagoletis cerasi
CATTATTGCACTAAACTTGAAAGGGATATAAAACTATATACTAAAAAAATTCTGACGTGTCTGAAAAAGTTTGAAATTTGGATAACAATTTGTTGAATTTTTTTTAGTATTCTACTAAGTTTTAAACTTGGATCTATATAATTTTTTTAAGAGAATGAACTTTATTTTAATTGAAAGTTTCTTCAAATAAATAAATAAACATAAGTGGAAAACAATATCACTTTGAAAGGGGATGCTCTTGATATGATACTGTATGTATATATATGATTTTCGTATTTATAAATAAAGATTCCATACACAACATTAAGCATTCAGCATGGCCGAAGAGAAATAATTATAGCATAAACATACCTATGTATGGCTGCTATAACCTTATATGAATCCGCCTTGCATGCTACTCTTCCAAGCGAGAATCTGAAATGTGCTAGTCTTCCACGCAAAAATCTGAAATGTGCTACTCTTCCACGCAAATAATGAAATGTGCTAGTCTTCCACGCGAGAATCTGAAATGTGCTGCTTTTCGACGCAAAAGTCTGAAATGTGCTACTCTTCCACGCAAATAATGAAATGTGCTAGTCTTCCACGCGAATAGTGAAATGTGCTACTCTTCGTAGGGACCGACGATATAATGCGTACACACTCGTATATATGTATATATGTGCATTAAATGAAAAGTGTCAGCAAATAAATTTTTATCATTTTGATATTTTTTTGGCTTGGAGAATTAAGAAAAAATGTAGAAAAAGTAATTTTATTGAAAAACTAATGAATTTCGCGTCGTGGCGTCTGAAGCTACATACAATTTTTGATTTTAGTTTGTCTTTTCCCAGTGATGAAAAAGCATCTGTGAAGTTCAGAACAAAACAGTATTTAAACAAACTTATTAAAAAAAAATTATATGCGATTTTGCTGTGATATGATTTCTTTTTCTCAGTGTAATCTAATTAAATTTTAGGACCTTATTATTAACTCAGTTCCAAGACCAGTCGATGGCCAGATCCCCATTGTTTACCTTGGGTCATAAGTTTCACAAAGTAGCAAGATACATTCATTTAAGTTAATATTGCCACGTTTTTTTACGAATTAATTGCATTAGAATACATTAGGCTTGATGAGTAAGAGATTTTCCATTTTACACTGCCAATTGGTTGTGTTTTCTCGGTACATTAAAGGACATCGTCTCGCCTCTACTGAAGTTCAGAAAGAAGTTAGATGATACCGATTATACTCGTAGAATGTTTTTAAATATGTATACAAAAAATTTAGGTAATGTTTCGGGTAAAATCTACATTCACATTAATTAAAAAAACATTCTGGTAGTTACTTTAATTCAAATTTACAAAAAATGAAGCTTAGACAGTGTTGCCATGAGCTAACAAAAATAGCGAATTTAAATAAGCATCAGCACAGAATTTAACGGTAAAAATTCAACCTATGTGCAGTTTACTCCATTGCATTTCATCCCGTATTTCCATAAAATCGCTTCTATGTGTGCATCCGTATCTCAGTTCAACATTTTTGCTGCGTTGAAATGCGAAAGTTTACCTAAAAACACTCAGTTTATGTAGAATTTTTTCAAATCCGTGGTTTTGGTTTTGTGTGTTTTGTGTGTTTTGTGTGGGTGTGTGCATTTTGCGCCTACATGTGAGCTGTGGTTGAAGGGGACGAGTTGGAGACGGCAGCGTTGAATTGACATTTCCGGTTTTGTGGCTACAACAGCGAATAACAGCAGGCTCAGCGTGCATTTCACACACTCGTTATTTAAATTTATTTCTTTTGTACTAGTAGTGTGCGCTCGTGCATATTTGTTTCGGAGGAGATGTTTGCGCAAATATTTTTGGCAAGTGTTTTTTTTTTGTTTTTCAGTTTTGAAGCTATATTTGGTTTGGTCGCTTCGCTGATTTGAATTTTAACCGTTATATTAGTTGTTTGGCATGCAAATTGGTATTAAATTTCGGGATTTCAGTGATTGTAAGGACTGCGATATTTAACGGTTTTATTTTCGAATTTCAGTTAGAAATATCCAAGGTACTTTCATTTCTTGCTCCAACTAAACTGTTTTCTGATCTCTTAACAAGACACAATTTCCTCACAAAGATAGCCATTGATATTACAATACTTATTTGTCTAAATTACACTGCGACAAAAACAATATAGTAAAGCTTCTTTTTAGTTTTTCTCTTTGAGGTCAGGATTTTTTTAAAAGGACTTTGAAATTTTAAAAATATGATTAATTCAAAAAAGATTTAAAAGATTCAATACAATGCAGAATATCAATATGGCTACCAGATTGTGAGGACCCCAATCCTAGGGCTTGGAGCCCCACAACTTTACATACATATACATATATAGATATATACATTAAACACGATTGAAGTACGATATTTACATATAACTACATGTATTAACACACTTACATACACATAGTTGTACACATACATTTAAGAGCATTACAATGAAATAAAGGAAAAGCACAAAGGACGAACGGGACTTACGTGACGCGACTGCGGCCGGCAACTTGTATAAATAGCCGGCCAGCAATCAAACCAGACAGGAGTCGTCAGGCGACTGCTGAGTAGCTAGGAGCTCTTGCACGCATAGGGTAGGCTCTACTCCCTACGCTAGGTATCAGGAGACGGGCAGGTTCTACTCCCCCTCCTATAGATTTTAGCCAGGATTATTTAGAGACGGGCAGGTTCTACTCCCTATCTTGGAAGGTTGTGGGCAGGTTCTACTCCCGCTTCCTTTACGCATAGGTATTTAGAGAAGGGCAGGTTCTACTCCCTCTCTTGGAAGGCTGTGGGCAGGTTCTACTCCCGCTCCTTTACTATAGTTGTAATTATATTTGGAGGGACGGAGCTACGACCACCAACCGGAGAGGAAAGGGCAGGTTCTACTCCCTTCCTCTTAACGGACGAACAAGACAGACGAGTGCTTTACTTTAAACCGAACAACGAACTCTTTTTATTTTTGTTGAGAACCCGGCAGCCGATGAGCATACCCCAGCACAACCCGGAGTTCGTCACAAGATGAAAGAGGAAATTCTGTAGAATTTATAAGAACACAATTTTTTTTGTATCACAAGGACGAACAGGTATTGAAAATGCCCTTTATTTATTAGTACTTTTTTAGGATAATAAAGTTGGAAGGACGAAATTCGAAGATGTGGTCCTTCATATATTAGTATTTAACGTGTAATTTTTTCAAAAATAAATATTGCAAATTTTCAAGGATATTCAAGGGCAAAATTTTAAAAGGACATTTTCAGAATGTACTTATTCGGCCTTATGCACCAAAAATTTTAATCATTTTCAATTCTACTAAATTTTCCCGTTTATTTGATAAACATATTTTTTGAATTGATATTTTTGAAATTTTTGTTTATTTAAAATACAGGGGTCGCAACGGTTATGATGCTTATAATAAAAATCTTAATTTAACCGTTGAAATTTGAGTTATTTTTTTCGATTATATTTAATCGCCATTTTATGATTTTTATTTTTTCGATCATAAAAGACTTAACTCGGTCATAAAAAGTAGTCTCCGTTATAACGGTTACATATGATCCAAAGAATAAAAATCCAAATTTAACGATTATTCTTGATCGAAAAAATAAAAATCAAAAATAACGATTTTGGAATGAACTAAACATAAAAATCATGATATTTATCGGTTATTTTCTGTCCCTGGTAAAATTGACTGTCGCGCGGTGTAATGGAATAACATTTTGCGGTAAAAAGGTGGGGTAAATTTGTCAATGGGTGCTATAAATTTTATATCAACTGCAGAAAAATTATGGCCCAGGCTGTTCAATCCTACTCTGATATGGCGTAAAAAAACTTTTGTAGGGATATTATGAAATTTCAGGTTGATCAGATTTCTAGTTCTCAAGATATAACCGGGTATGTTGCTGTTGACTTAGAGGTTAACGCTTGACAATTGTGTGCTTTTGTTATTTGCTTGAGAGTTTAACACATGCCTTGCGAAATGCTCTACATTTTTTTTTTAAATTTTTTAAAAGGGGTATTTTCCTTAAGCTTAGTATACAGCTCTCAAGAAAAACGAAAGAGTTAAATAAAATGACGTTCATGAAATGAAAGGGAAATTTTCTTCTATCAAAATGTCTTAAATCAGCTTGCAGCTCTCAAGAAAAATATACTCGTATATTTTTTTCTTCAAGAAATTTTACAGCAAAAGCAAAGTTCTTTTTCAAGCAATAGAAATAATGAAAAATATTTCTTCAGATTTCTATTGAGAGCCTCGTGCTAAAATTTAAGCGAAAAATATTTTACTTTATTTGCAAAATTTGCTTGCAAGTTAATTTCGGATTTCTAAATTTTTAATTTTTAATCCTAAGGATTTCACTGCATGTTTAGTGGTAAAAAAGTGACTATTAGCAAAATATTTCTGTTTACACCCAAAACGGTTTTATAGCCTTTCAGGTTACAATGAGTGAAGCAAATATTAGCCGTTTTCTATTTACCAACAATTTAGCAAGTAACGAAGCGAACAGAAATTGGTTAAGTCCAAAGAATTGATTTCTGAAAACACTAATAAGCAAAACAGTTATAACTACATTCGCTTCAGCTCAAGAATCCAATGAATACGTACATGCATTTACAAAAGGCTTTGATATTCCTATTTCACAGCCGGTCAACGGGGCGTATGAGCAACAAAATGCGTATGGCTTTGTGGTACTCAGTGTTGCTCGAACTTTTCCAGAGAAAAGGCTAAACGGCAAAAAAAACCAAGCTAGAGAAGCAGTTTGTAGTAAATATTTTGTGAAAAGATGAAAAGCTAATCAAGCTGAATGAATTTAAGAAAAAGGCAGGAATAAAACTAGAAATTAAACCGGATTTTTTCCGGCTAAACTAAAAAAAGAAAAGCTAAATCTGGCCGAAAAGAAGCTAAAATGACCACACTGGTGCCACTGAAGCAAAGAATTCATTTAATAGCATCAAAATACTTAAAACTAATGAATGGTAGAAGATCATAAATGTAACTAGCTCATATCGGCTTAAAAATTTTCAATACACAGACTATCTGTCGGCAAGGAGCATCTTTATTAGCTTAACTGAGCTGACATAAATTACTGATAATCATATAGACTATTGGATTTAGTACGTAAATAGTGGCCAGTATTGCAGTCAGGGGTTACGCCCGGAAATAAGTTTACAAACTTCCAAAGGCAATTGAGCTATTCACACTTTCCTGGTTTTATTTTGTTTTTGTAAACTGAGTAAAAATATAACCACATAACCAGATATCCTCATAACCAGGCTGTTGACATCCAAATTTTTTTTGGTCTTCTTTAAATATGGCTTCCTCGCAAACATTGGAAAAAATGTCATAAGCTTTTACTACTAATCAGTGGTTAACAGGCGCTTCACATATACGCTAAGGATTTGCCCGTGCTTCTTCTCTGATTTGTGGTGTGCACCTTGGTGTTTTCACACATAAGGAGATACCTACAGTTTTACGAAACTGTTTTTTTTTTTGGTAAAATACGCTCGAAGGCTTGCCATTGCCTGCCGATTGGCCACCGTTATTAAATAATCTTTTTGAAAGTTGCTCGCACCAGTGGACGTCTCTGACTATTCGACCACGGCGACCACCAAATTGTTAAATTGTAAAAACACGCTGAGGTGAAGTATATTTTTACTAACAGTCTTTAAAGTAAAAATTTGAATGGCCAACATTTACGGCCGAATTTTGGTGGACATCGCACAAAAAGCCAACGGAACACCATTGGCAAGTGATTGCTGTTTGTGAACAATCGAGTAAGCATTTTGTGTTTCCGTGTGTGATTATATGGAGTGTCATGCCGCTCCCGCATGTACATAGATACACAGATTAAAACATGTAAGTGACGGAACGTTTGCCGAAGCAGACACACTCGAATGTTTCCACGAAGTCACAAAAACTTTTTCCATGCAATAAGCAAACCAGAACCACTTACCGGTAAGGATATTCGTACGTAGGAATGTTTGTATGAACGAACATTGATTTTTTCACAAAAATGAGGAGTAACATTTGTTGACTATAAGAACACACTTTGTTCGGAGTGAACAAACGGAGTCAAAAACGCTGATCGCGGAATACGAGAAATTCTAATACACCTGAAATTGGAAACCACCATCTGAAAAGAATGTCCCTTTGATGGCAAACTACACCAAATGGACAAAAGCTGCTTGCGAGTAGGAGTTAACATTCGCCCGCATACAAAGATACTTACACGTAACACACCAACACATTGCTAAACATACATACGAACATATATACATACATATGTATTCATGCTGAAGCACAATAGAACTGATATAAGGGTTTGATTTGGCGCCACATGAACACACCAAAATTTAATGCAAATGACTGCCAGCGTGGTCCCTTAAGGGAGCAGAATTCTAGCCTCCATCCATACATACATATATACAAATATGTGCTTCAATTGGAGTTGACTAGACTACCGTGGTATAACGGCTGCGGTAACTGTCGCTTTTGCCAGTAACATGCTTGTTATTTTTTGCTTTTGGGATTTATCTTCAACTCTGCCAGTGTTGTTACTGTACCTCGCCTTGACTTGTCAAAGGGTATGCATGTACTGGCACTGGCACATTTACAGGAGAACTGTCCTTTCTCATTTGTGTTGCTGGCGTGAGTTGGATAGGCTTGCCGCAGCAGCTGCCTTGGACTTTGGCATTTGTAATGTTGATAATTCTCTGGGTGTTCACGTTCACAACACATGCCACACGAGCCACACCAACATGCAGGCAAACAAACATACACTTACTTTGTAGACATTTGCATATGTTGGTACATGTGGCTCTATGCAGGTGGGCATGGCGAGAAGGTTTACTTTTTGGCGCAGTTAGTTGGAGATTGAGTCAAAAGTATCGAGTAACTGACAAAAGTAAGCAATGAGAAACATGCCACCAGCCTATTGTAGACACGCCAACCGCCGCTCAAACTGACAATTGCCAGAAAACGTTGCTTGAGTTGATTTAGCCGGCGAGGTTAACCGTCCTTGGATGGTGATCATCAGTTTAATAAGGAATGTGTGAAAATCTGTAGCCGCTACGAGTTTGAATTTTTTAATAAATATCAAAGATTTTAGCATGTTGCAATAAAGAAAGGTGTAAAAATGAATTCAGCAGGGAACTACTGATGTCGTTTCTTGAAGCCAAGTTACAGAGCCTGCGGTCGTCAATCGATACAGGTCGACAAAGTCAAATTGCGGAACGATAATGTACTTCAATATTGTTTCAGATTATTGAGGAAGAATTTGAAGGTTATGTTGTTGTTGTTGTAACCGCATAAAAATTCCCCAAATAGTTTTTGGGGAATGATGCGGGAGTGACAGTCCTTGGCCAGATATGAATTTGGGTCGTTCCGGTTACGTAACCCGACTATCGGAGAACGAGCTTGAAGGTTATCAATACGTCTGGTATCACTGCTTACATATTCCCGTTTTGTGTGGTATAGCCGCTTGAGATTTTTCCCAACTTGGGACCAGATATGAGGAGGTCCATAAGAAATCAAAACAATTCCACTTTTTATTTTTTCTGGTTTCTGATGGATTAAAATCCATGAAATCAACTTTATGAGTTGCAAGAATAAATGCATTAACCAATTTTAAAAGATTTCGGAAATATTTGTTTCAGAGCAAAATGCAACATTTGCATACCTAATCCATTTGGCGAAATAAAAATGAATGAAAATAGAGGCGTTTTTTGTGTGTTAAATTTAGAGCTTATTTTTTGGAAAACGATGTAAATGTGTTAAAGTTACAGGTTTTTCAAGTTTTTGCCATTCAATTCGTAAATTGTGCGTCAAGGGATGTGGTTTTTTTTATCTCGTGCTTTACATCTTCTGAACTCAATCGGGATAAATGCAATAAATAATCATAAATTCATCAAAAAATCTTAGGTTTACCCTATAACATGCGGAAATTTTATGTTTTTTTCCAACCAAAACGTAAAAAATACTTTTTGTTCAGACCAAAAGGCAATAGCTCCAAAGTTGCTCCTGTCGTAACTTCGAAACTAATTGCATAACTAAACCAATCTTTCGGGACCTTATCTGATCGTATTTTAAATTTACCCGATGAACGAAAACTCCCAACTGTTTAAGGCTAACAATAGATCGTTCAAGGTTTATAAATCTCCTTTTCAAACATGTTTGATTCTTGAAATCAGATGAAAAATAGCCAAGCTGTTATTAGGTGAGTACATCAGTGCAAAAAGTATGATTTGTTTTCAAAAAAAAACCGGCTGTAACTAAGTTATTTACCTGTTGCACTCAATCCTGCCTACAACTTACACTAAGTTTTGTTTCAGGTATATTTTTATTTCATCGAATTAGAAGTCTCCACATCGTTTTATAAGAAAACAAATCTTTTTAGTTACGCCTTTTTGCATTTCAGGTGACCAGCTGTTGTTAAAGCGCGTATCTAGCAGTATGTATGTAAGTAATGTGTTGCGACACCGGCTGCGGATGCGGATGTTCGCGTCAATGCGCCTACTCCCTCAAGCATGCTGCATGTACTATATGTATGAGTTTTTATATATGTATATATAAGCAACCAGTCCCTGATCTTCTGAACTGACTGCCGAATATTTGAATTTATGTTCGATTTTGTCTTTCGCTGCTTGAACTGGGGTGCATAGCAACGATGGCAAAACGGAAATTTCGTTCGGCGTACTGGAATATGGTAGAAAAATATGCAAATTCTTATGTGTTAACGCAAATGTTGCACACAACAACAACAAGTTGGTGAAAGCACAAGCTATTATTATAGCAAGTAGAGAAAAACTTGAATGAGCGAAGGGAGAAAGAAGCTTACAATCGTATACTTAAATGAAGAGCGCGGAAGGCCAAAAAAAGAACTATTTTTTAAAGCTAGTAAATGAGAGACTTATAGCTGATTTTGGTAATAAATAAAATAAAAAAGCACTTCTGATGAAAGCGTATTGAAAAAAGGTAAGTTGAAGTTGGTGAGGAAATTCTACTAAGAAGCATTTAAAAAAATCTTTCTTTTCTTTAGCTTTAAATTTAGATGGCCGGCCAGCAGACCATATCTCCAAATCAGTTACAAAAAGATCAACCACAAAAAGATACTTTTCGAAGAATTTTAAATGAAGTCAATAAATTAAATGCGGCGCAAAACATCCCCACCATGCTGGCTGTGTGACGCCACCTTGTTGCTAAAAAATCTAATAGCACTTTTTACAAGCGCAAGCTTTTTAATTTTAAAAATTTCAACAACAATTCTGCGCCAGATTTTTAGAAGGATCCATTTTAGATTTGGTCTTAACTGTTTCGGCTTTAAAAGTTTGAAGCTTATAGAAATGCAATTGCAATTAAGATATGATAAACTTGCCGATAACGGTAACTATAATTACATCGATAACCACACAATTAAAAGTATCTATAGCGATAAGGGTAACCGCGATTTCATGTGGATGCCATCAACATATCCAATGAATGTTGATACCTATCGATAACGATAAAAATGACCATAAATACAACAATAAAAATCGCAAATGCAAAAAGTTGCCCCTTTTTTTCTGGAAACTGAATGAGTATACAAATAACTATTAAGTATGTGAACAGAAATCAAATTGTGTTCCTCTAAAAGTTGCATCGGAGTAACATTAACATTAAAGCCTCACGAGTGTTTTGCAAACTAACACTCTTCGGCTATAATCAGCATCATTCCAGTCGCAAATGTAAATACCGCTGCATAATGTAAAAGTTAAAATATTTGCCTCATTAGTTGCGTGAAAAAGTCAAACATCGACAGATGGAAACTAAATTGGCTAAAAACGTTCCAACCGATTAAAAGCCATTCCGGCAGCCAAAGCAGCCGAGCGACCGCTTGTTCGCCTCAATTTGAATGATTTGTGTTTGAGTTAATGGCGCCGCACTAATTTAACACATGTTCACCCAAGCCGATCACTGGCACACCCACAACAGCGCATCGGACACTCACACAGCAATACATTAAAGTATGTGTGCATGTATAAAGTATGTATGTATATGTTTATGCCTCTCAACCCATGCCCACACAAACAAACACACATGCGCTTCGTTCACTCATTCAGTTAGTTCAAAACACACGGAAAAACCGCATGACAAATACCGCAAAAAGGACACCTTCATATCAGTTTAAGTGACAAGGACAGCATGATGGGCGGTCGCAGTAATAAAGGTAAGATAAACAAGAGAAGCAAAAAAGAGTTTGCATTGAGAAGGCAGAGCAAAAGCGCAGCGGGGAAGAATGGTCAATAAAGTACATACATACAACTGTGTGTACACCAGTGGAGAAAATTAGAAAAAGTAGTTTGGGATACACAAATATTTATCTATATGTGTAACAAATTTTCATGGCATATATTACGTATGTATGGCCATACAAGGGAATGCAAGAAAACCAGGAGAAAAAGGTCCAAAAAAGCTACTAATTAAAAAGCATAATTAGTGAAAAATTATAAAAGTGTTTGGTTTGAGGAAGATACATACAAACGTACATATTACACACACTCTTCAAAAGAGACACAACTCAAAATTTGTAATTTTTGAAATAATGCGCTAAAAATGCTCGCAGACCTTTTATTTACCTTTCAACAAAAGCTGGAACACAATTTTTTTGTAGTTTGTTGAAAAAAATTAATGTTTGCCCATATGATTAACATGCGTTTGGAAATAGTGTTTCGCGTTTTATGGGAAACGGGTAATTTCGAGTTGTGCCTCTTTTGAAGAGGGTGTGCGATATGGACGATATGTACGTACATATAAATGTTTGTATGTTTGTATGTGTCTTCCTCAAGAGGGCTGTGGCGTATGAGTGACCTTTAATCGGTTTGTTGAGTAAAACTGCAATGGAAGCGGCGGCCTTTGATGAAACTAATCAGCTCAATTTAGCCACTAAATATTATTTACTTCTATAATTTTTGTGTTATAAAGCCTTTTCTCAACTCACTAAAGCATTAAACTAACTACTATTCGTCTTGAAAATATTGAGTCATCAAAATCTTTCGATTGTGTCTCTTCACGCCGAACCATATGGAGTAATTTTTGCGATTATATCGTAAAGGAAAATTTATCAAAAATTATTTTTGTTGAAAATAGGTTGTAAAGGCTAGTTACAACGTCCTACAAAATCATAGAGTTTGAAAAGTGAATTGTATCGTTTGCTTTGTTTATACTTTTGCGTACCAACAATTTTATCGTACAGAGCTTCATGTGAATAGCAGTTTCAATTGCACTTTTAACACCAAAGCTTCCTTGAAATTCGCTACAATTGAATGTTTAAAAAGCAGCTTATATCCCTAATCAAAATAATGTGAAATCTACCATTATGCAACTGCAACTGCAATCACTAAGTCCACCGTGGTTCGTCTGGCGCGGTTTTTTTGTGAAACTCTGGCTTTCTAAAGGGTTTATAAGATTTAAAAGCATATCAGAAAGGTTTAAAGCAGACAGTTGAAAGGGCTTATGGTCTCATTTTATAAACTAATATAGGAAAAAGTGGAACCGAAATCGAAATTTTCCCCTTAACATCTGTTGATACGGCTATACGGAGGCACACCATGGATGTAGATTTTGATTCTACCAATTTTCTTTATATACTTTTTTCAGTTCAGCTTTTTTTTTTATAAATTTGCTATCCGAATACAGCCGCAACGAAATTTCCAATTTTATGCAAGTGTGAAAAGATTAATCCAGGAGTTATGGTATCAAAACTGTACTAAGATGCTACATACAAACTCAGTTTTCTGCCGCCTCCTTTTTTATACGTTCCAATCGTAAGGAATTAGCAGATGTCCCAAAAAGTTACGAATACATACATAAATAAATAAATATGTACATATGTTTAGATTGAAGCAACCAGCAAACCTAACTAAATATTATGCTGTCTCTTAGTGCGCTTCAAAAAAATGACAAGTTTATGGTTAAAGTAAAAGGGTGGAAGAAATGGTAAAGTACATTTCCAAAATAGGCGACCAATAGTTTAAGCCAACAATTAATGTGGAGCAAAAGCATTCAATTTAAAGAGCAAAGTTTGACCAAAGCACTGATATACGAAGCGGTAGGGTAAAGGGTTAGCTGGAAATGAAAATTATGCTGCCATAAATACATTCCTACATACATCCATACACACAGTTAAAAGGGTGATGAAGCAAGGAACCATTTGCTATTCTACGAAGCACACTTGGAAGCATTCTCTTTTCACATTTTTTGCCGACAGTTTCTTGATGAAGAAGTATTGGCGTTCTTGCAAAGTTTCAAACTTGTGAGCGGAGGAGGTGTAGAGAGTTAAAGTTAACTAACTATTTTGCATGTAATACAAATAGAAAGCAATAACAACAGCATGCTGAAATAACAACGTAACTGTTGCAGCAACACAAGCGTGAAAAGCGCTTAATAAGAACAGTGCAAAGGCACACACATACAAACGTAGGCGCAGAGAGCTGGTGTATGCAGTGAAATCAAGTCAACTTGAGTTTGGACAAATCAGTCACTACGAGTACAACCTGTATAACGAAGCAGCCGAGTAGGCAAGCAGCTACTCTGGGCGCCGTAATGTGACGAAAGGGTTGTACGCTTGACTTTTGCTTTTTTCATTAAACAATGTCTGCTATATAGTTTCTTACATATATATATATATATATATATATATATATATATATATATGTATTT
>JAPVRG010285173.1:15804-28880 GCA_029783565.1 Rhagoletis cerasi
TAAATTGTATGACAGAGCACAGCGATCTAGAGAAAGCGCAAGTCAAAGGATTAGCTGCTAAGCAATCTTCCCACCATCTTTGGAAAATACTAGAAGTAAAATTAAATGCTTGTGGACATCGAACTCACAATTTTGTCGAGTGAAAAAAGGCAACAGCTCTCAATTGCACTCGTTCCGCCACTTGGCATTCATCTGCATCCAACTATGAATCCATTTGGTAATTTTTATATTAAAGATTTTCACTTTTATTTGTAAAGGCATGTACATACACATTTTCAATAAATTTAACACAATAATGAATGAGTTAAAATTCTCAAACTTCACAATAGCAATGTAAGCAATTTAAATTTTCTTGTTTTGATTTCATTTTCTTTGTGTACTTCGCTTTGCGTTTGGCATTTGACGAGCAGTGTTGCATACTATTTTCGAATATCTCCGAAAGTGGATTCGAACGAACTACAGAGTACGAAGGTGCGTTCGAATCGAATTTCGCTTTCGAATAGAACAGCCTTTCGATTCGAACTACAGAGTAAGGGCCCTGATGTGGGAGTACATCAGCCCGAAAAGTCCGATGCGGAACATAATCCCATAAATGGAACCAACTACTTAGTTTCAACCCAGAGTTTTAGCCGAAAAACATTTGATGAAAATAACGCCAGCTAATTCGGCCAATGCCGGATAGTGGCAGAGAAATTGCTCGACAGTTTTCATTTCCTCTTCGCTTCGGTAGAAGTCATTACTGGAAAGCCCATTCTACCGATGTGTATTTACAAAGACTTACGGATCTCCATGGGTCTGTACGATTCTATGGACCTCTTAAGGTAATTTGATAACGATCAATATATAAAGTTACCTGGGTTCTTAACCTCGGCAGGTGGGATTTAAGGAAACTTGGACTTTTCTACTTAAATATTCTTTATTGTCTCTTAACGGAGAATTTTCGTATTGATACGGCGTGATCTTAGCGCTAATTGCAGTCAAAGTACTCGCCACATCAACTAACCAGCAAACCGAACTCCGAAAAGACTCCTGCAGCCGGATTCCAACATTCGCTATCATTAATTTTGATCGCTAAAAATCTCTAAAATAATAGCAGGCGCGCCTAGCAACATGCAACATATAGTCATATGTCCCTCGTACTGCGAAATCTGGCTGATTGCATACTGCAGCTGTGAGTTTTTCTTGTTGTTTACTTTCAGGCCCCTCTGCTTCTCATTTAGAGAATTTTGGCGATGAAAATTTAGCGTAACGATTGTCTGAATCCCGCTGCGGCAGTGGAGTCACATGTGTACATCATGTGTGACTCAGATTCTGATGATAGAGATGAATGCGATACTGATTTCCCAAGCCCCGAACCATCAGCCTCGAAAAGAGCTAGAGTTATATTTATGAAAAAAATTCAAAAGCAAAGTTGTTACATATTTCAAGGGGACATATTTTTCTTCTTTTTTTTCTGCGGACTTTTATGTTTTTTTTATAAATATTTTGTGTGAGAATATCCCTAGTTAAATTTTCCGGCGAATAATTTTCTAGAACTTTTTAACCCTCTAGCGACCTCCCAAATGCCATTTTATTCAGATTTTCCAAAAAAGAGGTCGAAACGACCCTTTCGTGAGGGAGATCATGGTTTGAACTATACCACAAAATTATTCCTCGTGAAATTTGACTATATGTAACTGAACTACATATTTCGCTCTGATACGAATTTTAACCCTATTTTCTCTAATTCTAAAAACACTCGACGGAAAATTGCAAACTTGATATGGCCATACAAAAAATTTTAGCTGCGAAATGTAAAGATTTGGAGGTTTTTACTATATGGGTCTAGTACTTTCATCCTGAGTTGGACACATTCCGCTCCCAAAACTGCTGTTGTACTGTGTTATTGGATAATATACATATTTATGAATTAGCTTTTAAGGGGAACTTGCATGATATTTTTTGACATTCTAATTTTTTTTATTTTTTCTTTTCGAAAAATTTTTTTTGTGGACTTTTCAGGATTTTGATTAATTTTTCATAATTCTTCAGGAATTTTAGAAGACTTTTTACAATTTGGAACAGATTAGCGAATGGGTAGTCAAATTTTAAGACACATGACCACATTAGAGATAATATTTATCAAATCATTTTTGAGGCAAAATATATAGAGCAGAAATTTGTGTGGTAATTTTTTTGCTAAAATTACCAACTGCTTTTCATTTAAATTTCTTTTCTGTTTGCATTGTTAAAAAAATGAAATGATTTGTAATTTTTTGATGATTTTTTGAGGATTTCAGAAATTTTATCGGAATGTTTACGCTATTTTCTTTGAGAGTTTTTGTTAGTTGCGGGAATTTTGGAAAACTTTCAGGGCTCCTGGGAACTGTTCAGGATTTCTTGGCACCTTTCAAAATTTTGCTTAACATATTCACGCCGTTTCGGGAATTTCCAAGTTAAAAAGTTAAAAATTTTCATGTTTTCTTGCACAAAATACTTAAAGTCCTTAGTTGAAAATTTTTGTTTGCTTTTTATTGCAAAGAGTATGGTATGTCTATAGATTTTTTTAATTTTATCTATTTTTTAAATTCACGTTTTCAAGTTAAAATATATTATTTAAACTGACTTTTTTTCTCACATAAAATATAGAGAATTTATGAACACCGAACAAAATACGCATATCCCAATTAAATAAACAAATGTCATCTAAGCATATTTAAGAAATAGTTGAAATACGTATTTGCGTATTTCCTAAGGTACCATTAAACACTTACAGTTAACAAAAAAACTTAAACTAAGATTTATTAAAAAAAAAGCATAACGTCGCTGCGCTAACAAAAACAGTTATGTGATTTTGAATTTTTTTTTTATTACATATTTTATTAAAACTATATATTGCCCATATTTCTGCATTTGCCATTTTTTATGTCTCTTTTGGTTTAGAAGTGATCAAACACAGTACTAGAAATACTCTGAAAAAATATTAGTTTTTTGCTCTCTGAAAAGTTACTGAAAACACATAACTGTTTGTTGGCGCAACGACGACAAGCTTTAAGAAAACTAAACTTTGGAAGGTAAATCAAAGTGAAAAAGTATAACTGGGGTAATCCTTATATTAAAAAAGGGACTCGAAAAGCTCTAAGCTTTATTGAACTTTCGAAATATGCGTGAAAATAACTGCATATATACATACATATTTTCAAACTCCCCATTTGAAAGGGATTCCCTAATACAACTATTTAATTAAAAGCTCTTTCAGAAGCTTAGTTCTAAGGTTTGGATACTATTTTTCAGCGCAAAAATGAATTTTTTATTTTATTATTTAAGAGTTCGTTTTTATTATATTAAATTAATTACAAAACGAAGCAGTCGCATTATTCGCATATTGAGTACGAGTATATTTTCAAAAACTTAGCAACTAACAATTAAAAATTAAAAAAAACAAAATAAGGCATGACACGTTATTTATAATAAAAATAAAAACAATGCGAAAGGAAGCATAAAAACAAAATTAATTTACATTAAATAAAATTAACTGAAGAAGTTTAGTGAACAAAATAGTGTCGATTTTTCGATTTGTTTTTCTAATTTCGAGCTGCAAAATTTTATATTTTTTTGGTGTTCTTTTAAAAGAAATTAGCCAAATATTCCGGAAGCCTTCTTCTTGATCGAGCTCCATAAACCGGTGCTTTCTGGCTCTGCTGTGACCTCGATTTGCTATAAAATTAAAATAGAGGTATATAATCATTAAAATGCTAATTGACTATTTCCTAACTATCCAACTCACCGCATTTGCCTCTGTGCTGGACACTTGCTTCTGATTATAGCTGCTATGTGCGCCCGTGAAGGTGCCGCTTAGATCTTCGACCTGCACTTGTTGCTGCTGCTGCTGATCCCAATCGTTTTGCTTGTAGTCGCCCAATTCCACTTGTTGTTGTTGACCGAAGTCTTCCTGTTGCTGCTGCTGCTGACTATGTCCATAACCGCCATAACTGGTACGACCATAACTACTGCCGCCGCCAGCATTGTAGCCATGCGCCGTTGCCGAAGACGAAGATGCGTAACCAGCAGAATTGCTACGGCCGTAACCACCCTGCACTTGCTGCTGCTGTTGTTGCTGTTGCTGCGCATTCCAACCTAAATCCACCTCCTGCTGTTGGCCGCCATCTTCCAGTTTGCCATTCCAGCCCACTTCCACTTGCTGCTGTTGACCGTAGTCATCAACCTCTTGCTGCTGCTGCTGCTGTTGTTGTTGGGTGTCAAGTTCACGCTCGCGTCCATAGCGTGTGCGACCTGAGCCTATATTAGCGCTAGCACTGGCCGCACTACTGCTCGCATCGGCGCTAGCCGCAGCGTTAATGCTATTAGCCGGCAGAGTGAACTTGTATTCTTGCTTGCTGTAGCGGTAGCCACTCGTACGGCCACCGCTGGCAAGCGGTGCGTAAGGTGCTGGGTAGGCTGGATATTGCGTGGTTGGTTCTACTTTTATAGCGGCATTTGGCAGTGGATACAAACCATTGTCCTGACCAGCCAAACCGGGCTCTTCTGCGTCCACATTTTCATCGTACACATGCGGCGGCTGATCACCACGATCCTTCGAGATCACATTATGTGGCCAAGCGGTGCGATTAGTAGAACCAGCACCAATTTCGTGACCGCCAAAGCCGGTGCTAGAGTCCATTGGTAGTAGGCCTTGGCACAGCAGGTAGAGTATGCGTCGCCATTCGAGTAATTCTTCGCCACTTAAGCCAGTCTTGCGTTCCAGCGCCACCATACGTTTCGCCTCCTCGGCACCCCAGTTGATGCGCTCCGCCTCATTGCTGGTCTTTTTGTGCATCACAAAGTTTATGTAGCGCCATTCTTTGTCGCGGAAGTCCTGCAGCTGGTTCAAAGTCATGCCATAGTGTTCGGCGAGTTGTATGAAACGCTCGAATTCCTTAATTTGCCAGTCTTTCAGTGCTTGCGTTGTAATGCCGTAATTTGCGGCCACTTCATTGAGGAACATGTCCTGTCGCTGCCAGTTGCGTAAATTCTTCAGACTAAAGTTTTGATTTTTAATTAGATTGTAAAGGCGGTCACGTTCGCGCTTCTGCCATTGCTCCAGCGTTAACAGCTTGGTGTTGTCTAGGAGTCCTTCACGCTGCAAGTGACTAATTTCGATGCTCTGGAAGGGCGCCAATTGCTCGAGTGTGGTGCCGTAGAGTTTCGCCAAACGGCGTTGGTAATCAGTGTCGGCGGCAATGAACTCGAGGAATTCGATTTGGGTAATGTTGATCTCAGCAGCAATGTTGCGTAAACGCTCACTCTCCTGTTTTTGCCAGTTATTGTAGTCGCTGGACTGATGCAAGTCGCGCACCAGTCCCAAATCGGCAAGACGCCGCAATTCGTTGCTGATCCATGACTCTAGTTCTTCGATAGACACATGATACTCATCGGCCAAATTGTTGAGTGTAGTTCTATCGCGCAAAATCTGCTCTTCCCACACCTCCACGGTCACGCCGGGCTGGCGTGTGACAAGGCGGTAGAGTCGGTCCTTCTCGCGGCGTTGCCAGTCGACCAAGTGCTCCGAGATAATTTTGTTCTGGTCCAACAGACGTTGCAGCTCTTGCTTGTACCAGGCTTCGACTTCCTCAACTGTGAGATGGTATTGTATTGCCAACTGACGCAAATGCTCTTGGTCTTGCTTAAGCTGCCTTTCTAGTTCTTCTATGGACCAACGCTGCTGCTTGCGTAACCGATCATTAATCAAATTCTGTATGTGTTGACTCTCTTCAAACTCCCACTCCTCCACAGTCACTGAGCCAGTTATGACACCCTGCTGATTAAGTTTCTGTGCCTCTTCGCGTATATACTTTTCGATCTCTTCCACGCTAACTTGATATTGGCGCGCAAACTGCTCCCAACGCATGCGCTCCTTAACCAGGTAGTTTTCAAAATCTTGCCAGTTCATCGGTACAGCCTTCGCGACGGCTTTCAGATGTGCAAGCGTGTATACCTTCCATTCATCGTTGCCGCTGTGGTCCTCGTACACTGCATAGTTCTGGGGACCCTTAATCAAGCCGAGCACTTGCAAACGCGCACCTTCTTGCTGCACCCACGATTCCACCTCCTCGACGGTCACTTGGTAGTCCTGTGCAATGCGCTGCAGACGTGCTTTATCGCGACGCAAGAACTCGTTGAACTCTTCATAGGTAGTGGCGTTGTTTTGTCGGTTTAACCAATCTTGCAAACGATCGCGTTCACTCTTTTGCCAGTAAGTCAGCTGCTCGACTTGCAACAGCCCACTGTTCTTTAGACGCTGCAGTTCGTCACGCATCCAAGCTTCGATTTGCTCAACGCTGACGCTGTACTCCTGCGCCAAGCTTTGCAAATGAGCGCGGTCGCGGCGTAGCTGTGTCTCGAACTCATCATAGCTTATGCTATTCTGTTGCTGCAGCAGCATATCAATCAGCCGTTTCTGCTCATCACTTTGCCACTGTGTGAGGCTCTCCACTTGCACTTGACCGGTAGCCTTCAAATTTACCAATTGCTGACGCAGCCACGTTTCGACCTCCTCAACACTCACCGAGTACTGGCGGCCAAGCTCTTGCAGACGTTGGCGTTCCTTATTTAGCTCCATTTGGAATTCAACATAACTCAAATGGTTATTTTGGCGTATGAGTTCCTTCAAGCGTTGCGCTTCGGCCACTTGCCACTCTGCCAACTTTTGCACATGATCGGCTGAGTCTTTGCGCAGACGTTTCAACTCTTCAATCATCCACTTCTCGATTTGATCGATGCTGATGCGATACTGATCGGCCAGCTGATGCAAATGTGCGCGATCTGCCAACAATTTCTGCTCATACTCGGTGGTGGATAGACCATTTTGGTATTGTCCGATCAGCTGTTTGATGTAGTCGCGCTCAACCAGCTGCCAGTTCTGCAGATTCTCCACCTCGAACTTGCCTTTGTTGCGCAACTCGTCGATGACCTTCTTCACATAAGCCTCGACCTCCACCACGCTCACATGGTACTGATTGGCCAAATTGATTAGGAAACGTCTATCCTTTTGTACTTTCTCTTCGAACTCTTCCACAGTGATGGTGGACTGTTGTTGCAGCAAGTTCAAAATGCGAGCATGCTCAGTCTTCTGCCACTCAGTTAGCTTCTCGATATCGAGTTTACCCTGTTGGCGCAGGCGATCCACCTCAGATTGTATCCACTTCTCGATCTCCTCCACTGATGTGTGGTACTGGAAGGCCATCTTCTGCATGTGCTCGCGATCTTGGCGCAGCACACTTTCGAATTCCTCCACGCTCCATGCCTTATTTTGCTTGACCAGCTCCTCGAGTCGCTCGCGTTCGGCTATCTGCCAGGCGGTGAGATTGTCAATTTGCAGCTGACCATCGTCACGCAAGCGCGCCAATTCTTTCTTCATCCACTGCTCGATTTCCTCGACTTGAACGCTGTAGTCGCGTGCCAATTTCTCCAGCAACTCACGATCCTGACGCAGGCGCTGCTCCAATTGCTCGGTGGAGTGGTACTGCTCCTGCGTGATGCGCTCCAAGTAACGACGTTCCACTGCTTGCCAGTTGGTTAGCTTCTCGTTGGGTTTCAGCAGTCCCATGGTGATGAAGCGTTTCTCCTCATTGCGCACCCACTGTTCGATCTCTTCGATTTGCACGTTGTGTTGCATGGCGAGATCCTGCAGCCGCTTGCGATCCTCCAACAGCCACTTGTGGAATTCTTCCACCGTGAAGTCACGCTCCTTAACCATGTTTGTCAGATTGCCACGCCATTGCGATTGCCAGTCCTTGAGTTTTTCCATTTCGATCAGCCCCTCTGCTTGCAGTTTTTGAATCTCTTTCTTGATCCATTCCTCGATTTCTTCAACGCGCACTTGATTCTGGTGCGCCAAAGTGTATAGATGCTGTCGGTCTTTTTTGATGCTCTCTTGCAGTTCATCGATGGATAGATTATTCTTGTTAACCAATTCCAGCAGACGTTCGCGCTCGACTTTCTGCCAGTTATTCAGCTGCTCCTGTATCTGCAGTAAGCCCAAGCTTTGCAAGCGTTCGCCTTCTTTCCGGATCCAACCTTCAATCTCTGACGTTTGCACATTGTAAGTTCGTGCGAGCTCTTGCAAGCGTTGTCTGTCAGCCAACAGCTTCTTCTCGAACTCTTCAATAGTCAACTTGTTCTCCTGCACAATCTTCAGTATTTCCTCGCGCTCCTGCCGCTGCCAGTCCTTCAAATCTTCGACCTTGATGAGGCCCTCGCCTTGAAGGCGCAACAACTCCTTCTTCAACCATTCTTCAATCTCCTCAACTCGCACCTGGTACGTGTTTGCCAGGCCGTACAGATGCATTTGATCCTCTTTGATTTTCTTCTCCAGCTCTTCAACGGTTAGCTCGTTCTGCCGCACAATGGAATTCAAGCGCTCACGCTCCTTCTGCTGCCAAGCCGACAGCTCTTTTTCGACCTCTTTCAGTAATCCCTGCGATTGGAAATTCTTAATTTCATTCCTTATCCATTCCTCTACTTCGGAAACTTGTATCTTGTAGGTCTTCGCCAGATCCTCTAAACGCGAACGATCGCTCATAATCTTCGCTTGGAATTCCTCAATGGTTAAGTCGTTCTTGTTCACAATCGATTTCAGGTGCTCACGTTCACGGCGCTGCCACTCTTGTATATCCAACTCCAGTTTGGTCTGACTCTCGTTGTGTAAACGGTCCAACTCAGAGCTTTGCCATTTCTCGAGTTCTTCTAGGCTCACGTGGTACTTCGCGGCCAACGCCTGCATATAGTTGCGATCACGTGCCATTTGCGCCTCCAACTCCTCCACAGAGCCGCGATGTTGCTTAACCACATTCTCTAAACGCTCACGTTCTGAACGTTGCCATTCGGTCACACGTGTCATCTCGTTGCGCTGCTCGCTGATGATGCCATTCAGGCGCGCCAATTCACCCTTCAGCCATTTTTCCATATCCTGCACATTGCCACGGTACTTTTGTCCCAAATTGGAGAGCTTTTGTTGATCCATGCGTATTGAGTTTTGGAGCTGTGTAATTGTGGCGTTGTGCTGACGAATTAATTCCTCCAGACGTTCTTGTTCACTGGTGCGTAGTGAACCTGAATCAATTGGACGCGAAATCATAGAATTATTTTGATCATTGAAGTGCGCGTAGAGGCGATTCAACTCCTCGATTTGCCAGTTCTTCAATTCTTGCAACGAGATGTTATACTGGCGTGCCAATTGCACCAATTTCTCATTGTTCTCACGCTGCCAGCGCTCTAGCTCTTCACGTGTAACGCTATTCTGGTGTATCAGCCAGTCGAGGCGTCCAGCTTCAGTACGCTTCCAGCCAGTCAGGTTGGGATTTTGTGCCTGATATTGACCCAACAACACGCGATAACGGTCCAACTCGTCACGGTGCCACGCCTGTATGTTCTCAATAGTGGTATGATGACGTTCAGCCGTAGCCAAGAGTCGCTCCTCTTGCTGCCGTTGCCATTCCTCCAGACGCTGTGGTGTTATATTGCCCTGTGTCAAAAACCAAAAGAAACGTTCACGTTCTTCTTGCTTCCAGGCCTCGCCGCGTGGTACAGTCCATTCACCGAATGGCCGCTGCGAGTCGTATACGAGTTTGCCATCAACCCACTTGCGATTCAATTCAGAGCCACTAACCGTGTTTGTGCCATCAGGATTGGTAATAATTGTTTTATTGTACCGCCGCACCGTCACTGTGGAGCCGGGCGCATAACTTGGATGGAACGCTTGACTGCCAGCGCCAAGCGCCTCCACATCAGCGTCGAAGGGGACGTTTGTAGCTGGTCTGTAGGCTGCCGCTTGCCAATCTGAAGAGCCCGCAACATTTACCACCGGATTGTAGCCCATCACACTAGGTTCCATATTTTGATTTACCCAATCGTAAATGGTGTTCTTGCGTCGCAAGGTCGTCGAAGTGCTGCTGCTGCTGCCAGGCTGCGCATAAATCGAACTTGGGTAGGAGGCAGCACCGCCAGTTGCTAAGGAACCGCTGCTGTAGCCGCCTGTGCCGTATGTATAGGCGGGCATACCGCCGCTGGTGGCAATAGTAGTGCGATTGCGACTGCGTACGCTGACCAACGGACTGCCGTAGGTGCCATCACCGCTCACTTTCTTCGCCTCTGTACAATTCTTGTGCACCACATAAGTCTTGCCGTCGATGACCTTCACTTCGGCGGGGTAGGCGTAGTTGCGTACCTCATCGAAATTCGAAAGATCGACTGGTTGAAAGTGATCAACTTCGATTTGTTGCTGTTGTTGACCGTAATCGTCGCTGGCGGCAGTGTAGGTTTCTAAAGTTTCGGCAGCCTTCGATTCGAAGAAGTTCGGTGCGACAATGGTTGTGTAAGGCAGTAGACCCTTACGCATGTCGGTAACCAATTGCTCGCTAACACGACGTACGAGTGCATCCAACTCAGAGCCGGTCTTGCCGGTTAGATTGATGATGTTGGCTAGAAAGATAGGTAGAAATAAACGAATTAAATACTGATTTGACTTGATGTGTCCTAAGGCACTTACCATCCCATTGTGCACCTTGCACGCTGTAGCCAGTGCTGGTACCCTGCGACATATAATTGTATTCCTGTCTCAGCCGATTTGCAAACTGGCGCACTTCATTGATATGCGCATAAGCCCAGGAACTTAGTTGACAGCAGGATGCGCTGCCACTAACGGATGAGGAGGACAAAGATGATGCGTAGCGTGATGAGTAGCCAGACGTGCTGCCGACGCTGTAAGCATTTGCGTGCCATTGCGCTACGCAGAGTAACGCCAATATAAGGCTCAGAGCCCTCATTTCGAACGGCGGTTGTCGATTAGTGAAGCTTTAGCTGAGTGTGTCTGAAATTAGAAAGGGGAACGATAGTTAGTTAAAAAACAAGGTTATTATAGGCCAACAAAAGGTTCATTGACTTTAAAAGAAAGTGGTAAATTTAAATAATTAGGGGATTCCCTTGATGATGAGAAGTAGAAAGGGATACTTGAATATGCTTGTAATCTCTAAACATAGCGTAAAAATTCCGCGATGTCTCGGAAAAAGTGAGAAATATCTCAAGAAAATTAAGTAAGAATCATAAAAAAATCTCTAAAAGCCTCAAAATTTCCTGAAATACCTCTCATCTCGCAATGTCCCTAATAACTCGAAAAAAAAACAAAAAAAATCGGATATAAAATCCAGAAGAATCACGAAAAGTGTCGAAACCCAATTTTAAAATCACGAGTTTCAAAAACTCTTTAAAAGTTCCCGAAAATATCCCATTGAAATTCTGTACTATAATGAATCCCAAAAAATACCAAAAGAAACTGAAAATATACAAAGCAAATCAAAAACAAACCGGTAAATTTAGAAAATTATAAAAAAAAATTGAAAAGTTCCGAAAAGCCGCCAAGCACAGGCCTGAAAATATCACAAGAAAATCTTGAAAAGTCGTGAGTCCCGAAAAGTATCAAAAAATAACGAAAACATCCCAATTAGATCCAAAAAAATCTCGAAAAGTATCGAAAAATTATACATTCCAAAAAAAATCCGAAAAATCCAAAAAAAATTTGGAAAATGTCTTTAAAAAATACCGAAAAGTAAAAAACAGACACCTAGAAACCTCCAACAAATTTTCAAAAATTTTGAGAAATTCCAAGGCAGCCCAGAAATTTTTTCTAAATCTAATAACGACTTATTTTTAGAGTATTGTGTTTTATGTTTTATCCAGAAACAGTATTATCCCTAAAAAAATTTATTAAAATTGCTCAAATCTGCGAATACCCCTACTGTTTGAAATTGAATGCTGAGAAGCTTTTCTGACGTACGAATTTCTAGTACACGCGCTTAAAGATTAAATATAACTATAAACACTTCGCTTTCGCAAACTATTATACAATGTATGCATAGTACATATTATTACATATATTACATATTAGTAAATATTACTCAAGCGTCCACATAAACTGATGGCCTTTCCCAAAACGTGCGCTAGTTTAATTAATATAGAAACTTTATATAAATTCTGTGTCAGCGTTAATCTGCAATCTATATTAAACGAAACAAATCGAATTACCTCTAATCTTTCGGTATTAATACGAGCTGTTCATTTTATTTTTGCATAAATATTCTCGTCAGCCTTCGTACGCATTAAAATAAACCAAGTAGTGATAAGTGAGATGCGCTTTATAAAAAGTTCAATATTGTGACCTTTGGAGCTTTAAGCGCCGATTTGTAATTTTTTTATGGATGAAGCTTATTTTCGTTTATTTATTTACTGTAGTTTAGTATTTACATACATACATACATACATACATACATACATACATACATACATACATACATACATATGTTATTTGATGCTTTTATTGTTTATTTCCCATAGCTTCATTTCGTGCAAAAACTGCTTCTTAATCTTCACAAAAAAAAACTCGATGTTTGGAATAAATATCATCTGCAATGAAGCTTGAAACAATTAAAAGCACTCACATCCGGTCAGATACAAACGGACGTTTTTTTGATTTCTATATATTCACGTATGCATGTCTATAGACTGATAAGCCAATTGTCGTTAAAAACTCAAAATTGACTTCAAATTAAAGCATTAAATATAAAATTTGTTCAGGTTATGCTCAAAAAAGAAAATCAATCCATTGCTAAGCTTTAGAGCCTTGTTGCAATGAGGAGTGCTCTCGAAGGCATTTTTTTAAGCGAGATCCAATCCACCGAAATTTTCGGTCCAGATATCTTTCACAAATGAATAGAATTATTAATCAATTTGAATTATCCTAATTTTAGGTTTTTGGCCTTAGCCATTTTTTGTTCATTTCGACCCTAATCATTACAATGAGTGCTATTCATAAGAACGTAGGATATCCTGCCAAGTATAAGGGAGGAGTAAAAGCTTATGATTTAAAGTATGAGGTTAACGTATAAGCATTTCCTTCTTTTCATATCAATAATGATTACTAGAGAATATAAAAATATGCGCGAAAAATCACGTTTTATGCGCATAAAATAAGCACTAAAATCAGCGAAATATTCTCAATAAAAAAAATATGCACAATAAAATTCCTTAATTTTGATTAAAAGAAA
>JAPVRG010285185.1:1680-13302 GCA_029783565.1 Rhagoletis cerasi
AAATTTCCCCGACTCGAAGATGTGCTACCACCTGGCCAGGAATTCTGAAGCTTTGCCTGGAGCTGGTGGTAGGATGACTAGTGGCGTTTCGCTGATCGTGTCAATCTTAGTTGGGGGTGACACGTGGCGCCGAAATTGTAACGATGATGGCTTTTTTCGCTTTCAAGCATGTGGGCACATATAGTGCATATAAAGAGTCCAAAGCTGTCGAATTTAGATTAAAATGATCTGCGCGAAGCAGTAAAAATCTTGTTAGAAGTGTGAAAATGTACATTAATAATAATATAATAATAATTTGGCGCTTACACATATGTTAGTGTTTGGCCGAGCTTCTCCTCCGATTTGTGGCGTGCGCCTTGATGTTGTCACACAAAGGGGAGGGACCTACAGTTTTATGCCGACTCCGAACGGCGATTGTATTTTTGTGAGAAGCTTTTTCATGGCAGAAGTACCCTCGGAGGTTTGCCATTGCCTGCCGAGGTGTGACCGCTGTTAAGAAAAAACCTTTTTTCTAAACTTTTTTGCGACGTTGACCAGGGCTTGAACCCAGGCCTGCGGAGTGGAAGCGCGCACTGCTTACCACTACACCACAGCGGCCATGTACATTGGACATAGAATAAAGCTGATTATTCGTGATGTATTTTACCTGATGGCTGGCTCAAAAAGTATGATGTTTCCTCCTCGAAGGTTAGGTAAGAAAGGAAGTAAGTAACTTTGCCAGAATAGTCTTTGGCTTATCGTTTAGCAAAAAGTATTAATGAACATTAATATGACGAATGAACCCCAGGGTTGTTTTTTTGTGCATGCGTATGGATTATGTACTAAACAATTTGTAATAGATTATCAAATCATTATTTTAACGAAATATTCGTACGATCTAAATATTTTAGTTTGGGTCGTGAAAACGTCCACTACAAAAGATAGATCGTGTCAGCTGACTAGGATTTACGTACCGGTGGGTTTAGGTTCTTGACTAATTTCACTCTTACCCCTAAAACTCAGAATTTGTTTCTAAATCCCTATTTAAATCCCCTTTACTCAGAAAGGGAATGGGAAGACAAAAGCTGACATCACCGCCATCCAAGAAATCCGATGGACGGGGCAAGGCAAGGAACACGTGGTGTCTTACGACGTCTACTACAGCTGCCACGTATAGGAGCGCAAATTCGGTGTTGGATTTGTGGTGGGAGAGAGACTCCGTCACCGAGTACTGGCGTACACCCCAGTGGACGAACGTCTAGCCACAATCCGCATCAAAGCGAGATTTTTCAACATCTCCCTTATCTGCGCCCATGCCCCGATGGAAGAGAAGGACGACGCGTACAAGGCTCTCTTCTATGAGCGCTTGGATGGCACATATGAGCGCTGCCCCCGAAATGATATCGAAATCGCGCTTGACGATTTCAAAGCCAAGGTGGGCAAGGAAGGGATCTTTGACGCCATTATCGGAAAATTCAGCCTCCACGACGAAACGTCTGATAACGGACTGAGGCTAATCGACTTCGCCGGGGCCCGAAACATGGTATTGTGTAGTATTAGGCTCCACCATAAAAATATCCATCAAGCTACATGGCTGTCTCCAGATCGAAAAACGAGTAACCAAATCGACCATGTTGTGATAGACTGGAGGAATATTTCCAGTATTTTAAACGTACGTACGCTCCGAGTGCCAAACATCGACTCGGACCATTATCTTGTTGCAGCCAAGATACGCACTCTGTGCATCAAAAAATGTGCGTCCAACAATGTAAGGAAAGCTGAACGTCGAAAAGCTGCAATCACAACAGACGCCCAATTTATTTGCTACTCGAACCTCACACCTGCTCTCTGAGAGCATTCTTCAACAACCCGACATACGCGAGCAGTGGAACCACATTTCCCGCTCATTAAGTACCGCCGCCGAAGAAGTAGTCGGATTCAGCGAGCCCGAAAGAACAACTGGTACGATAAGGAATGTCAAGAAGCTACAGAGAAAAAAGATGCCGCCTACAGGGCAACGCTGCGATCGCCGCAACGCGAGCTATGTGGGACCGCTATAGGGACTGAAAAAGGAAGCGAGACGTATTTGCCGCAATAAGAAGAAAGAGGTCGAAATACGTGAGTGCGAAGAGCTGGAAATGCTGGAAGACAGGAAAAACGCTCGAACATTTAATCAGAGAGTTAGGCGACTTCAAGAACAGTGCGAATTCCTGTAGGAACAACCATGGCGACCTAGAGACCGATGTCCAGAACGTACTTAAATTATGGAGGGAACACTTTTCCACTCTATCGAATAGCAACAGCACTGAAAGTAGTGGAGAAGAAGAACCAGAGCCCCCAGTCGATGACGATGGAGTCGATGTCCCACCGCCTGACTATGACGAGGTACGAATAACAATTACGCGGTTGAAAAACAACAGATCTGCTGGAGCTGACGGCCTGCCAGCTGAACTATTCAAGTACGGCGGCGAGGAGCTGATAAGGTGCATGCATCAACTCTTATGCAGAATATTGTCAAATGAACGCATGCCCAACGACTGGAATTTAAGTGTTCTCTGCCCAAACCACAAGAAAGGCGACCCCGCCATATGTGCCAACTACCGCGGGACCGCATTCTAAGCAAAGATTAAAAGGTCTTATCGAGTGTATTGTGTGAAAAGATGAAGCCCACCGTCAACGAGCTGTTTGGACCTTATCAGTGTGCCTTTAGACCTGGCAAATCCACCATAGATCAGGTATTCACAATACGCCAAGTCTTGGAAAAGACCTGCGAGAATAGGATCGACACACACCATATACTTGTCGTTTTCAAAGCCGCTTTGGACAGCAGGAAAACAAGTGGTGTTTATGCCGCAATGTCTGAGTTTGGTATCCCCGCGAAACCAATACGGCTGTGTAAAATGACGCTGAGCAATACCACCAGCTCCGTCAGAATTGGGAAGGACCTCTCAGAGCCGTTTGATACCAAGCGAGGTTTCAGACAAGGTGACTCCCTTTCGTGTGATTTCTTTAATCTGATGATGGAGAATATAATAAGAGCCGCAGATCTCAACCGCTCAGGCACAATACTTTACAAGAGCGTGCAATTGCTGGCATATGCCGACGACATCGGAATTATCGGTAAAAACAAGGGCTACGTCTGTTCTGCCTTCTCGGGATTAGATAGAGAAGCAAGGCGAATGGGTATGGTGGTGAACGAGGACAAAACGAAGTATCTCCTGTCATCACACAAACAGTCAGAGCCTACGCGTCTTGACACCCACGTCACTGTTGACAGTTACATGTTTGAAAAAGTAGACAACTTCGTTTATTTGGGAACCAGCATTAACAGCAATAATAATAGTGTCAGCCTTAAAATCCACTCTTGCCAACAAGTGCTACTTTGGACTGAGTAGGCAATTGGGAAGTAAAGTCCTCTCTCGTCGTACAAAAGTCACACTCTATAAGTCACTCATCTTGCCTGTGCTGGTGTATGGCGCGGAGGCATGGACAATGAAAACACCTGATGAAGCGGCTTTTGGAGTTTTCGAGGGAAAGATTCTGCAAAAGATGTACGGGCCTTTGCGCGTTGACAATGGCGAGTACCGCAGACGATTTAACGATGAGTTGTAGGAGCTTTACAACGATATAGACATAGTGCAGCGGCTCCGCTGGCTAGGTCATGTCGTTCGAATAGACGGAAACCCTCCTGCTCTGAAGGTATTCAACGCGGGTCGCGATGCTGCTAACAGAGGAAGAGGAAGGCCTCCTCTGCTTTGGAAAGACCAGGTGGAGAAGGACTTGGCTTCACTTGGCATTTCCAATTGGCGCCAGTTGGCACAGAAGAGAAATGACTGGCGTGCTGTTTTGGACTCGGCCAAAATCACTTACGCGGTTACAGCGCCATTGAAGAAGAAAAAGATGTATTTGTTAAGGAACTTCAAGCATTTCTTTATATTATTGAAAACTATTTAGTGACATACCTTAGGCCTAAGGTTCCTTTTCCACTACTGTATGTAAATTCGATCAATAAATCATCTTCTTTCGTGTGCTTGCCATTTTGTAAATTTCGTTTTACATAAAATAAAGAACCGACGCCGATCACAGCAACCATTTACATTTTTTTTTTACAAATGTGCAGTTTGCGTAAAAAAAGGAGAGAAAATTGTTGTTCAGTGAAAGCCAAACAAAGCAGACATTTACGTCGAATTATACTTTGGCGGCGGTAGAAAAACTTTATAAACATACCGTGCAAAAAGTATGTACAAAGACCACCTTTATTCGAGAAATTTCCAAGGGCAGCCAATAAAACATGCGTATGTATTTTAATTTCAAAATGAAAATTTTAAACCAAACAAAAATCCCCATCAAACCCCCAAACGAAAAAACTTTGCCCAAACACCGGAACACTGACAACACTACTAACAAATAGGTTGAAGAAATACAACTGCTGCGAATTTTTGATGCTTAAAATATTTAGCATCTTATAAAAAGGGACGCAAAATTGTTGAAATTTGAGTGGAAATGCACTTAAACGGCCGTGGAAAACGCATTTATTTTAGAGTTCGTAAATACTTATTATTGAGGAGTAAAATATACCTCAATCGCCTCAATACAACTCAACTCAAAACATTTCGTTTTGCTTATTTCGTTGCTGCAAAGAACGTAAATTTTATAAGATTGGTGTTATCTAGAAATTTAGTTTGGCAAACTCCGTGCAATTGTTGTTGGAGCAAACCCGGAGAGAGCGGGTTTGGCGGCTCTAGTGTTGCCATATACAAATTTTCTGTTATACACAAAAATTGCAGTGATACCAAAAGACAGAGAAATGAACTATGCTGTAGAAGCTTCAACGGTGCACAGTTAATAACCTATACAATGTCATAAAAAATTATTTATTAGTGCACGATATGTACATACGCAATTTTCATTTCGTGTTGGCAATAAGCATAAAAACCACAATCAGAGTGCGACCGTGCACCAAACTCGGTGTAACCACCTCACACCAAACTGAGCAAGCTGCCATATTGTTTGCCAAATTTAGTTGTCAGCATAACACCGACCTTAGAAGCGAAAACTCGTTATAATTTTAGCAAGTGTGAAGATCAGGAGCGTGCCTTCGCTTTAGCCCAAATACGTTTTTTCGTATTTAGAAATTGTTCGGAGTTTAGAAATTGTTTTAATTTTCGTTTACCGTTTGTTTTTATTGAATCCTTTTTGTGGCTGATTTGCATTTGTAGGCGTGTCGCGTGTTTAGAATAAAAAGTCTTAAAAATGGGAAGATTCCAACTTTGATAAAAGCAAATATGTATCATATAATGAAGAGACAAATTAATCCACATGCCTTGAATGTTCAAAAAAGTATAAGGGTCGAGTGCTTCATAATATTAAAAGGCATTACAGCACAGTGCATAAACAGAACTTTGAAAACAATCCATCCGCAAAAATTGCAAACAAAATATTTATTAAAAACTAGCAGCAATACCCGGCGTTTCCCGGGGACATTTCAAAAACGATAAAGCAACAATTTAATTATTTTAATTATTTTAAATTTTTTTTGGTGTTTTTGTGATGTCAAATAGACAATTCATATTTCAAAATTTTTTGGGCTATATTATTCATTTATTTGTACAGGTAACTTATAAAGAGTAATTTTTTTGAATGGAATTTACCCTACTACCCAGGTAACTTGTATGAAAAAACTTATTATGATCGGTTGAGTAGTTAAGGCTTGAAAGCGTAAGAAACAAACTCGCAGTCGCATTTATATTATTTGAAATAGGATAGGATTTAAACTTCACGTCCATTAGCGGCGTCACACCCTTTTGTTTATAAATACTTAACCCCACGTAGTTTTTAACATGCATCAAGTCAAGTATTTCCCATTTGACTAAGATGCTGCTTATGGATCCAAAGTTGTAGCTGGTTAAAATTTCATATCATTATACTTATTTTCTCACTAGTACTCTAGCTAAAATACTTTCAGAGATATAGGACTCCAATAGCGCCCATTAGTCTCCATGAGTATGTGATTGTCTTTATATATTTTATTTTATTTTTTTTTTATTTTAAAAAAGCTTATATAATAAAAAACTATATTATTATACAAACTAAAAAAACGCAGCGCTAGCTACATAGGCTTTCGGCTGAGGTCTTTATATATATAAGAGGTCTGCTTCGGAAGACATTTCGCTTCACAGTGAAGTTGTATAGTAAAGTACTCGACAAAAATATGTTCCGAAAAAGAGAGGAACATAAAAGAGGAGTACTACGCTGTGAAACTTCCGCAAGTAAAAGGTTCCTTCATGTGAAGTTTTCAAGTATTTTAGGAAGTTTTCGTTTGAGATGATAAATGAGATATAAGAAATACATGTGATATATATTCGTTTATTTATTACGTTTTTCATGAAAATACATGGATGTAAGTGAATACACTTAATATGTATAAGAATGTATGTACATATGTACATATATGTAGATATACATATGTGCATACTTACATACATATGTTTGTTTCTTTAAGGTATTTTTATGTCATCGCTCCATATCTCCCCTAATACTAGATATATCAAATTTTAAATATTGAAACACAATTCGAAAGGTCAGTTTAACCGCTTTCGGTAAAAATACAAATTTTTAAATAGGGTTGCCATCTGAAAACAAAGTGAACTAAATATTTTAGTGGCGTAAAATTTTGCAACGGTTTTATCGAACGAGAGCCATTTCAGCGCACTTTTATCAAGAGGTAATCAGGGTTGCCACCTGTATAAAAAGGTAAATTAAGCATATTATATATACATAAGTAATTCCAATAAGTTATTGCATTATGAGTATCAAATAACCAAGTCAACGGTTAAGCTATATACTCGATCACGTACTCATGGAACTGGTCTATGTCGCTCCCTATGCTAAAATCTTCCGCCGAGACGATGGAGGCATCAAATTCAACGAGATATTCTGAGAGGTACTCACAACGAGGAATGTCTCTCAGTGGAAGCCAATTGGTATAATCTTCGCCAAAATTTCCTCTTTCAGGGAGGAGTGCTGTGCTTCGTACTAAACTGTACATGAAAATTAAAAACGCGTATTAATTGAATATATCACAGAAGACAAACCGTTTATAAGCCTATCCTACCAATAAGATATTTTCGGAGCCTGTATTTGAATTGCATCGGGGTCGGATTATCGTACAATCCACCCTTCGCCCTCATTGCACCGAAAAAGTTCTCCAACACATCTTGGTTTAGCCGATAGGATAGAAAATACCGCAAACAAAATTTTTCTTGCAGACAATGGAACACCGACCGTAGAGATTCGTTGCACATCAAAATTCCTTTTTTATGAACTCCTAGCCTCTGGTTAGGGTGAAAATGTGCAAAATCAAACAAATTAAAAATTCCGTGAACGTGCATATATCCCTTAGCTTCAGTTTCGTGGGTTCAATACAAAGCCACTATAACCGGGAAGAAACAGCTAACCAGGCCAGAGAGTCACACAACAATAATTTGCACACTTAGAGGAAAACTTCACGAAACCACCGCTATTCCAATAATAAGAGGAGCAAATAGATAAATAACGATATATGTATGAGCAATGGAAGTAATCGGAAAAAAATTAAACAATAACAACACTTACATATATTGCATTTCAATACTGCCGGCGTTGTGAAGGCCTCCAAAACGGTGTTTGCTATTGTTGTGGTTGTAGCGCTGTTGTTTGAATTTTGGTGGTATATTATGAACATATGTATGTAACAAAAGTACGATAGCTATTTCTTTGATTTAAACTCTTCAGTAGCACCTTTGTTACTATTTTCTCACTACTCTTTCTTAACTAAATTATCTTCCTACATACATTATGTACCTTTTTCTCTCACTTGAATTTATTTTCTCCTTCTTAATATAATTCACTGAACTTTTAATTCGAATTAATACACTTTACATCCCTGGTCCTTCTTCTCTTCAGATTTGGTTTTTACTTGGATTAAGTGTTTAAGAACATAATCTTCTGCCCGCAACAGAAAATCTGACATTACTGCTGCCATATGCATTTGCATCGATCCAGTGATTGGAAAATGGCGAAGAAAAACACGAAATGCGAGAGGAGGAAGGGAGGGTAACTAGGAAAAAAATTCGTACAGTGATATAAGCAAAATTTTTGATACATAGTTCCTAAACAATTGAAAATTTTATATGAAATGTGCAATATTATAATTTTTAACTGCATACTAAAAATTAACTAATTATAAATATCAAACACCTAATATCTTTAAAATCGAATTGAATATGAAGAAATATAGTATTATTTAGCAAATTTTAAAATGTGCGATATGGCAATTGTTAACATTTCAGCCAGGCTTTCCTGAGTTTTAGAAAAATGATTGACATAATGTTTTAGGAAAATCTTGTTAAAATACTAAACAAGCAAACAAAGTGACAATTACAGCCCAATTCTGAACAGAAACTCCCTGGGAGTTTTCTCTCTTTCCCCTTTCCTCCTATCCCGAATAAAAATTCCCGGAGGATTTTTTCTCTTTTCCCTTTCTTCCTATTCTAAACGAACTTCGAAAAAGGGAAAATGTGTTTCGGGAAAAAAGGAGGTATTCTGAATGTCAAAAGGGAGAAGAATTGATTTCGTTATTCAGGGAGATTTTTCTCTAGTATTTTAACAGGGAGTTGCAACAAAAATTTAAGTTAATTACAATTTGAAGAATATTTGGTGTAATGAAACGCTTAATCCTTTCATTTGGTTCGAAAACAACTAATTAGAAGCAAATTGAAATCCTAATTGGCCTAGGCCGGACATTGCTCGCGGCTTACATAAGGGAAGAGAGACGAAGTTTCCCGGTTTTGGCGAAACGCTGAAGGTCCACCCACAAAAAATACGACCGAGTGGAAAAAGGTTTGTTAATCAAAACAGTTCACTTTACATCGAAAAATGTGTTTTAATTTTGCTAAACGCGAAAATATTGAATTTTTCACCTAATCCATCAGAGAATAGTGAACGTTTTAATGCACTCCATTACTTTGCCATTGAGGCTGCTGCAGCAAACGTTTTAGTGCACTCCATTGCGTTGCAATTAAGGTTGCGGCAGCATCTCAGCGGGATTGCTTAGTCAACTTGCTAAAGGAGGCTGCTTGGGGCAGAAGCGATATCATTGTGATGAAATGCTGTCAATATAATAATAAAGACACATTTCGGGAATGACTTTGCCGCGCCCTATATACAAAAAATGCAGCGCTACACTTGCATCTACGCATAATGGGATGGGCACTATGGCACACTTGATGGGAGGACAACAGCGCGAATCGGAGCCATGTCGCGCAAGTAGACAGGGCAGTGGACTGATGGCATCAAGATTTGCATGCCTTGTTCGTTTGCGCAACACACCTGAATAGCTGGAACAAAGATATATCACGGGGATCGATCCGGCCCAATAAATATGCAGGTTAGTTGGTGATAATTGTAAACGCAAATACAAATTATGTATTTATGTTATAAACTTTTGAAAATATAGGCAAAACTTTTGCTTTTTGGCGCAGGCGAATCAAGAAAATCTACTTTCCTCAAACAGATGCGTATAATACACGGTATTATCTTTGAACCCGAACTTATTCGAGAATACCAATGTGTGATATATCAAAATGTACTACGAGGTAAGCTTTAAAGCATTTTTTCCAATAAGATGAAGGAATGCAAGTATTGATTGATGCTCGTCAAAAACTGGAAACCCCTTGGGAAAACAACGCACGAGAAAACAATGCGAATTACGTGAAATTAATTGAATGTAGTAAAGAAGAAATCGACAATTTCATACAGTGGGCTCCATATATTCGTAGACTATGGCAAGATCCTTTTGTGGTTTTGCATGAACGTATCATTGATTTACTTCAATTATGAACAATTTATATTTTGTGTTTTCAAGCTACCAGCCTTTTCATTAATTTTATGGTCGTTGCGAATAACGTTGTAAGCGACATGAATGGTCGCCTAAAATAAATACGTAAGTGGCAGTTTGAAAAGATAGAAAAAAACTTGTTTAACGACGCATATACGGTCATTTAATTTGATTTTCAACTTTTTTAGTATAGCGGTCAAGAAACTTGCCTTTAAAAAATGAAATGTGCACATTTATATCTTTTAAGTTAAAGAAACGAACTTTGAGAAAATTTTCGCTTACAAGGTTTTTTAAGGGGAACATTCAAGTCGCTTACAACGTTATTCGTAGCGACCATTCAATTTCATTAAATGAAGTTATTTTTAATAAGATGAATTTTACTATAACTCAAAGGATTTACATTACGCATGTTCTTTTAAAAATCCTGACAAAATATACAAATGAATGTAATTATAACTTGAGTTCCAGATGTAATAGCGTTGTAAAGGAAACTGCTATCTATAGGTTTGTATTGCTTGGTTAAAATTTTTATCACCTCCTGAGCCACACAACCGCCTGATGAAATAAAAATAAATGTCATTTCATGCTTTGTTTGGAAAATATAAATATTTACCAACGAATTCCGAAATTGAATGTATCTTCGAGCCGCCGAAACGACAAATTTCATGTATTAAGTCATCGCTAATCGACGCGTGGACGCCCCAATTTGACAGCATTTTACTGGCCACTGTTTTAAGCCCTTTTGCATCGTTACCACATTCAAACACAAAGCGTTCATAAAGTTCGCTAAGTGTGCCTTGAATCTCTAGATCGTCAACTAAAAGAAAAGGTGCGGTAGTTTTTGATAGTAAGATAATAGTTTTAAATATTCACTTTTATACTCACCGGTTGAAGGCACGTTTTAGCTTTTTGGGTTCTCATCGGACATTTTTGTACCATGACGACCAGGCCAGCCGCCTCCCGACAAAATTGGCGTACCGCCTTTTCGCTAATTTTGTCTTCAGCAAGTCCGAGCTCTTTTAAATATTGTTGGCATTTGCGGTATACGTTGTCTGCATCTCATTTAATGCTTGTTGACGACAAATATTCTGCAGTTATATATCGTTCAGTATCCGCTGTCATATCCGGCAACACTCCTGGCAATGGTAATAATCCGTTATTATCATTTTCTACAAACTCTTTCAACGCTTTAACCATACTCCAGAACGGGTTTATCTGCTTGTTCAGATTCAGTATTCTGAAAAAATTAATAAATTATTTACATACATAGATGCACATGCATTCGGGCCACAAAAATATTTTTAATTACCTAGAAATGTTTCTTCAAAGCGGGAAACGGTTGCTCTAACTTGCTTCACCACCAAGACGGAGCTACCAAACCAAAAATAGAGAGTTGCCAGTGTCTTGTGCTGGGGTATCGCTACATTGGCTAACGATGATGACTGCAATTTTTCCCTTCGTTCTGCAAACTGGTTAATAATAATAATAATAATAATAATAATTTGGCGCTTACACATATGTTAGTGTTTGGCCGAGCTTCTCCTCCGATTTGTGGCGTGCGCCTTGATGTTGTCACACAAAGGGGAGGGACCTACAGTTTTATGCCGACTCCGAACGGCGATTGTATTTTTGTGAGAAGCTTTTTCATGGCAGAAGTACCCTCGGAGGTTTGCCATTGCCTGCCGAGGGGTGACCGCTGTTAAGAAAAACCTTTTTTCTAAACTTTTTTGCGACGTTGACCAGGGCTTGAACCCAGGCCTGCGGAG
>JAPVRG010285258.1:0-10452 GCA_029783565.1 Rhagoletis cerasi
AAGGATTTTCATTTTAAACAAGACGGGCAATCCCAAACAGGCGTTGCCCAGGACTGAGTACATCCGACTGGAACGAACGTGCGAGCATAGTGCTCAAACCCCCTCCCGACAAAATACTTGACGGTGGTACTGGGGGGATCGGTATTTGGACAGTAGGAGGTTTAGTGCGGGTTAAAGTCCCACACTGATGGGTATAGACTTTCGATGCTTCCTCCTCGTAAAAAGAAAATCAATTCAAGTCTATTACATGCGCCCCACGCTTTTAATTTCCAATCTCATAATTTGTTTATAATATGACTTTTGCTGAAACTTCCAAATCAAAAGTGATCAAAACAAATTCTATGGGACTGAGAAATATTATTTTCTACTCTTTAATCCATTTATAAAAGCGTGGTATATTTAAGAGTTAAAGTTAACTTGGTCAAACGCCCCCTCAATATCAGCAAATACTCCCATTGTGTACTAACCTGCTTCCAGCCCCACTTCCATTCACGGGACTTTTCGCTTTGTTATGCATACTGGTGAACACTAACGTGGCCCAATGCCAAACAGGCTCTAAAAACTCTTATTACATACCATCTTGGCCCGGTGGCTTAAAAACGTCAAAAGGGGCTAAAGAAAACCTCACTGACTCCCCAGTCAACAGCCGTCATGCTACATATGTACCAGTTCAGTCTTGTAGCTTTTCCCGTCATGTTGTCCACTACCATATCTCTACCTGCGTCAGGAATTAACGCGCCACCCAAAAATTGGGTTGTTAAGACAGTGTGTCCAGCAGCGGCGTGATATAAGTTCCGTCAGATTTTCTGGGAGAATTAGTCTAAAAGCATCTTCATACAGAAATTTAACAGAGTCAATTAACTTTTTAATTGAGCCAACGTTTTTGGATGTTCACATACAGTCAGCTGCTCCGTTAGCTACAGTGATGGAAAAGTTGGTGCAATCGTACTTTTTTTTTAATTTGAAAGTACATTCAGTACAAGCACACCATTTTAGGTACATTTGGAACGTAGCCAAATAACTTTCAGGAAATCTTGTCTTATTTTTATTGACATTTCAGCGCGTTTTCTGGTGTGGGTAACTTTTCCCATAGCCTCTCTTTGTGAAGGGGCATATAAATGAAAAAAAGGGTGGTCAAAGCAACGTAACTGTAGTTGATTTCGCCAGATAGACAGAGAAAATATTCTGTCTTTTTATAGCCAAATTTGCATGATGTGAGTCTAAAAGTTTACATATGAACATACGTATTTATTTTTTAGGAACATTTAAGGTAAAATGTTTCCGCGAATTGGGTTTAATTTGAAAATTTAATGTTCCATTCCTGGTGGTTATTTATTCAGTACACATACCAGGAAATCAAAAATAAACATACCCAGCAGGGTTGCATGAAATAATTCATTCAATTAGCACTCCGTTAATCACTAATCGAGCAATTAAGAATTGAAATTTTGTATGGTAAATCGAGCTCATTTAGCGGTTTAATAGAGAAAGCTTGACTAATTGCTCGATTAACTGCCTGTCTGAACTTCGTATAACCGTCAAGTCTCGTTTAAGTACCTTACACAGCTGGGCAGACTCCTTCATGTTTCCGATATCACTGCAGAAGTCCCCATCAGAGCTTAATTTGGACGTACATGGACCTTTTACGAAGTTTGGTAAGTCCGTCGTTCCTCCATGTTTCTTCTTAGCGGACATACTTAATAATAATAATAATAATTTGGCGCTTACACATATGTTAGTGTTTGGCCGAGCTTCTCCTCCGATTTGTGGCGTGCGCCTTGATGTTGTCACACAAACGGGAGGGACCTACAGTTTTATGCCGACTCCGAACGGCGATTGTATTTTTGTGAGAAGCTTTTTCATGGCAGAAGTACCCTCGGAGGTTTGCCATTGCCTGCCGAGGGGTGACCGCTGTTAAGAAAAAACCTTTTCTCTAAACTTTTTTGCGACGTTGACCAGGGCTTGAACCCAGGCCTGCGGGGTGGAAGCGCGCACTGCTTACCACTACACCATAGCGGCCACGACATACTTACTTGCTCAAAAAAATCAATACAAGTACTCGTTTTGCTGCGGGTTTTCCAAACCGCCTTTCGAATATTCCCACCGTTTGTCACTTGACAAGTGTCAGTTCCTAGCCGAAGTTTAATGAATCGATGATCAGGTAGAGATTCCTCTTCCAAGACCATCCATCCTTTGATGTGATCTGCCATAACCTCATTGGTTAAGGTTAGATCAGTCACTTCTTGGCTCCCATTTATTCCTGAAGAAGGATCCACTCACACAAAGAATCTTAAATAATCGCGAAAACAGAATCGTTGTGGATATATGTATGTATGTACGCACATATGTACATAAGTATGACTAAAACAAATTCAAAGCAAAGTGTATTGCTGTAAAAAAAATCAAATTCTCTTCATTTGACTGCTCTCCAAGGAAAATTGTGATGATATTAAAAAGTCAAAGTAGAAAAACAAGCATACACAGAATCATTTAGATCACATAAAGCACGTGAACACGCCTTATCTACGGATTTGGCAGATATCATAACAATATCCATAACAATTTGATGCCCCTAATTAGAAACAATTCTACAGTTGAATAAACTGCGTCCGCACACAATTTACATTCAAGTGCACTCCATACAACAACAACACAACAAAAATACGAACATAAAGCGGTTAGCAAACAACAGCTACAATAGCCAAGTACCGTTGCTGGTTGTCATTTAAGCTGTCATCTTAAATGTTGATCTCGTCTATGGCACATCAAAACACACATAAAAGTCATCAAATTCACTGAAAACAACATTTCAGTTAAGGCGCTTTTATTTTGGCATCCTGCTGTTGCGTTGTTGTTGGTGGTGTTTGTGTTGTTTAACTTTTATCCCTGAGCGCATAAAAAGTGAACGCAAAAACTTCCTACCAAGCGCCCACCCACCAGCAGGAACAGACCAGTCTACTGTGTTGCGGCAACAAAGAACTCCAACAAAAAACCTAGTAGAGCTGTCAAACAAAAATAACAAAAACAACACTTTCATATGTACATACATACATATACAACATTAACAAAAGTGGCAACACTGCAAGTCTCCAGGGAACGTCAAACAAATGACAGTTGATTAGACAAGAATCTCGCAAGCGAGTAAGCGAGCGGCAGCCATACAATAGACACAAAGCAACATAAACAGCAATAACAACAACAAAAACAATAACAGCAACAGCAACTGACTACAAACGCAACATTAAAAAAGAACAATAACAATGAAGAAATCGCAAAGCAGCAGCAACAAAGTCATCAAAGAGGGCACAAAACGAGCATCAAATGGAAAATTGTAAAATTATGCAATTCGCATTCATTTGGACGGACAGACGGGATGCGCGTCGGGCGTTTGCTAGCATTGTTGAGCGAGAAATAAGTAAGCAGTTTGAGGGATTAAATTGTCGCAGCTAGCAATTGTAACGCACTCTATGTACACCGGTGCGTTCCCATCGCACTGAGCTACGTTGCTCCTAACCCCTGAACTATGCTGTCTTTACTCGTTTGCCATCTATGATGGAGGCCTGCAGGCGTCGCTCAAAACAACGCCACATTAAGAGATCTTCGTCTGCTGATAAGACGCAACCGTCAATGTGGCCAGACTGGGTGTGTATGAACGTAGTTTGAGAGCAGCAGCCAGCTGATGTCGAAAGCTTGCCGTCATTTAACAGGATTTAGGTTTAATTTAGCTTGCAGGATAACACGTTCTTTTGGACGGTTCACTGCATGGGCCGTACGGGAAACAATAGACCGTATGCACCCATATGGATAGGTATACATGACCCAACTAGTGTGGTGTGTTTAATCAAATTCAAATGTGTAGATATATATGTGTTTCTGATATCTTCACATACACAGCGTACGTTGTATTTGATATGAATTCAAATGTGTATACAAGTAATTATGAGGATGATTATAAGTTGAATGTATTTTTTTCTATTTTAACTATGCCAAACGAACTACATATGTACTCTTTATCCTCAATCTCCACCTTGCTCTTCTTGTACACACGGAAAGCGAGCGAAGCTTTTAAATCAATGTAGCTATATGAAAGTGTTCATACAGCAAGCTTTTTCAGAAGCGTTTTGGAGCTGAAAGCAAAGCATTTTTTGATTTTCAATTTCCTATTTGATTTTTCAGCTTCATAATGCTGCTGGGCTATTCCTTTGTGACTGGTGGGACATTTGACTCCGTAATGTGATCAATTGTGAATTATAACTATGTCGTCGGAGCTTATGCAACAGTGAAGGATATTTTTGAATACAGATAAATAACGAATGTGTAAAATTTCTTTCAATAAAATATCAAACAATTTATGAGTCCTTTGTTACTATTATTTGAATGTATGTGACTGGCGGGACTCTGAAAATCCCTCTATTTTACTTTTGTACACTCAAAGATGAATTTTAACCAAAACACTTAACTTTCAAGCGAGATTTTTTTAGCGTTGTAAGACACATACTATACGCTTTCGTTTTCATTAAAAATTTAACTGATATAAACTTCATAGAAATATAAAAAAATATTTAAAATTGTGACTGGTGGGATATGTCCTTGTGACTGATGTAAAGTAATTATGTATGAAGTAAAAGTTTCCACAAGCAATAGTTACATCTTCTTTTTATTTTTTTAATCTTCTTACACAAATAAATGAAATTTAGTCATTTAAAAAGACGTTACTACTGAAATGGGGATAATTAAGGCATTTTACATATTTTGTCGTTTTAGTCTTTTACATGGAATGACTCTGCTGCGAACAAAACATTAAAATACATACGTTTGAGGCATTATTCGTCAATGGAGAGAGGGGGCTGTCGCCGAAATTGGTTTTGGCATAAAAAACCGGACAAGGTTTTAAAATTTTAATAAAAATAAATAATTTTTAATTCCTAGTGGCGTTTTTCAAAATTCAAAATGGCGGACAAGGTTTTGAAAAATGATTGGACTCACTTGAAATTTGATACTCGGAGGTTTTTGGGGTTTTTATAATTCAAAATGGCGTATACAATAAGACGGAAAAGCTTGCCTCTACGAATAGCCAATTTTCCGGCGTTATCTTCCCACTCGGTTCGGCGTTGTTGATTACGACCACCAAGCCATCGGAAGGATGCCGATAGGTACAGCTTCTTCGACTCTTTCATGGGCGGCTCACCTGATCGTCCTCTTTTTTTTGCTCTTCCGTGGAGGGCCGTGGACTGGGTCGCAGCTGATGTAGCAACACCTGCGATCAGTTCCAGTGGTATCTTGGTCGGGCTTGACAAGGTCGCTGCGTTGTTATATTTCAAAATTTGCAACAACTTTTTCTTGATTTTTAAGGCTGTGTTCATGCCACCAATTTCCATTCGCAATCACCGTGCACAGCACGGAGTGGGAAAATTTTCGAAATCGAACAGCTGGCACGATTTGCTGGGTGAAACGAACAGCCGGCACCCCAATCAGCAAACACAGCGTAAATACTTCTTACAAATCACCGAAATTTTTCAGTTTTGATTGCTAATCAAAATTGGTAGCATAACCACGGCATAAGGAAGCGAACCGAGTTCCTGCAGCCATTTCTGGCTCGTATTCTTCTGCTGCTCCTTTCCCCGACGGGCCTCTGCAGACGTTGAAGCCTGGGCTGCATAGTGGAGCAATATACTCCCTTCTTCGCAGCTTATGACTTCGGTGTTGCTAGCCAGTGCCAACCTGTCATCATCGCCGGTAGCGTTACCGATCTTTAAGCCCCGGAGTGGAAAACCGATGTCTCGATTCGCATCAGTCCCCAAAGGTAACTTAGAGACAGCATGAACAGCGATCAACATCCAACTAGTTTTATTGCAAACCGCCGAGTGCATTTACGCCGTAAATAAGCTTTCATTAAAAACCCATCTGGGGTTCGGATGCGGCGTACGGCCTGCCATTTGTGTGACTTACACCAAAAATTGGAGGAAAAACTTGACTTAGCCCTCGACAAAGCGTAGGAGCCAAATATATATATTTTTAACTATAAAAATCATCTGTGAAGTGCAGAACCAAAGTGCATTCAAGGAAAAATTTTAATCAGAAAAATATCGAAAATTCAACAACTATCACTTTCTGGACAAACGTGGGAGGATACATTGAAGACCTCCAGAAATATAATCAGTAAACAGATGAAAAATCCGGATGTGATCCGCAAAGTTTTTCCATTCCCGGACATGTTTATAGGTATTTTTTTGGCATTTATTTATCAATGTAGAATCCCTTCCCTAAAATTTGTTTTACGGGCCTTAATAGGTATCAGTGGGCAATCAGGTATGCCAAATGTGGCTGACTGCACGTAAGGCTGCGACTATCAGCCATAGAAGCAACCAGAAAATTATTTCAAAAATTTTCTAATGAACTAACCTTGAATTTCATTATTTTACTTATTTTCACATCAAGGTAATGAATTTTTTACCATTTATATAAAACAGCAAAGCGTGGAAATTTCTTAAGTATTTCATTGCGATGCGAAACAAACAATAATCTTGGAAAAAAAATTGTATAAAAGCAGTAAATAATTATCAAACTAATTTGACATCTAAAATGACTTTAATTAGAACAAACACCTCACATCACTTTAGCTCTGACCGCCGCTGTCGACAAGCTCGCAGACCGCAGACAACGTTCCACGCGCATAATAAATTCCAATTATGTCAAGTGAAATATTTTAATAAACACTGGTGTGAAATGCAAAATGAAATAATGATATCAAAAACGTGCTTGTAAAGAAAAAATAATTGCAGAAATAAAAGATGAGAACAAAACTAAAATTAAGTCCACGCGCCTGAAAGAGTGCTTCGAAGCAATTAACAATACAGTTATGCTGAAGAAGGCCACTCACAATCAGTGCCAAAACTCGGACACACAATAAATTATTTTCATTGCAACTACAATTTTACATAGCCATCGTTGCATCATAGAATGGCAGCAAACAGAAAATCTGTAGATATGTATTGCGACATCTTCAAGAAGATGAATATATATATGTAAGTACATTGCGAGGGGCAATTAATTACGTTCGCATTAAACAGCGGGAATCTACTTACCTTCAAATTCTATGCCGATGCGAATGTTGGCTGATCAACTGCTAGTTTATATTTTCACAGGTAGCAGGTTTCATAAAAGTAACTGCACATATCATCGAAGATACTGCAAAACGTTCGTTGTCAATTATTACCTCTGGTGCTTAAATACATTTTCGGCCACCTGTAACTGAACGCTTCTGTTAAGAATTCAATTTCACCAGCCAAAGGTGGACAGTCTTGTCATTAGTTTAAGATAGTATAACGATTTGCAGAAGCATTCCAATATAGACAGCAGCCCATCTAAGCATTAAAGGTAATAATTGACCTAGAGCGTTTTGCAGTATTCTTCAGTGCTGTTGAATTACAATGCATTTGAATCAGGCTAGTATAATGATACTATTTGTAGAAACAATAGAACATAATTCCTTTTACCGAGCCCCTATTGATTGTATAGAACAGATGAACACTTTTAATAACACCTTTAACATACTAAACTATTTAAACAGGCAGCACTCTTCAAACGCATCAAAAGTATTCCTAGTATTTAAACCTAGAATTTCCACTATTTCGTTTGACACCCATATTTTACTATTTCATAAAACTTTTTTCAAAAAATTTTTTTCAAACTAAAACCTTCTGAAACATCTCTGGTCTGACACCTCTTTTTTTGATACATATTTCAATTACCCAACTCACTTAATTCAGATTGGATTGATTTTTTAGACATGTGGCAAACCTACTAAATATAGTTCAGAAATAAAGCATTTTCAAATATATTACAACTGAGACCCATTTTGAAAAAATTCGTTTAACATACTTAACTTTTTAAACAGGTGGCAACACTTTTTAAATACCTCAAAAATAGTCTCAACGTGCAAACCTGGGATTTCCTCTATTATATTTCATGTAAATTGTGTATAATTTAATTCAATTCGACTTTTCAAATAGGTGGCAACCTTCTTCAAAATTTTTTCAAACTAAAACCTTCTAAAACCTCTTTCGTCTGATATTTCAAATTCCTGATTCTGATTCCCTTAGTTCAAATTGAATTCGATTTTTTAAGTAGGTGGCAACCGTCCTACATGTAGTCAAGAATAAAGAATAAAACCATATTTTAATAATTGATTTGACTTTTTAAATAGTCTGAATTTAATTTTTTAAAGGTGGCAACTCTTTTTGAAAAAATAAAACCTTATTGCACATCTACAACACTTTATTTTGACAAAAATTCGTTTGCGTATTATATGTGCATATGTATATACCAGGGCTGCAAACCGCTTTTGAACAGAACCGGTTTTGAACCGAACCGCCGCTTTTATCGGGCTTCAAACCGAACCGTTTATATTTTCAAATTCCAAAACCGAACCAAAAACCACTCTAAAAAATTATTTGGTTCGGTTCAAAATAAATATCTACTACAGCATTTTTCAAGTTTTGTAATACACAACTTTGTCTAAAAAAGCAACATTTTGGTAAAACTGATAAACTGTTTTTAGTGGCAAAAAACCCTAAGCCAAAATTTTAAGTGTCAGTTCGAAGTTCTGAATATTAATTTTTTGTGTACTTAACTAGACTCACGTCTCGCCCAAACTTTACAAAATTTTATAAAATTGTTTTTAATTTCGCCTTATTGTGTATTTGAAAAAAAAAGAGATATTCTATATAATTTATCACAAACCACTTAAATAATAGTGTCCTTTCGTTTCACTTCTTCAAGTATGGATACCAGTTCAATATCAAAAGTTCCTTGAAATAAATTTTCTTTTAATTAACAAAGCAAAGGTTTAATAAGCGAAGATATCCCTTAAACTATACCAAAACGATCATTAGACGGAGTTTTTCTTTGAAATTTAATATTTGTTTAGGTAAACTACATTGACAGATGAAAAATCCACCAAGTAGATTCGATTTAACAGCATCTCAAAAAAAACAATTTTGTGAAAAATGGAAAATTTTCGTGCGATGATTTTTTACGCTTAACTCAAAAACAAAGCTTGGAATGGCTTCATTCGGCTTTTGGTAACGAATCACCATCAAAAACATTTTTTATGACTGGTTTGCAGAATTTAAGTGTGTACTCGTATGCGTCATCCTCAGTGATGAATACCGTCAAGGTCGGCCATCAACTGCTCTTGTTGCGGCAAACATCGATGCTGAGAAATGATTCAGATTGATCGGCCTGTGCCATACCGGGATATCGAGGCATTCTTGCAGATTGGAAAAAGTCAAATACAAACGATTTTGAATGAGCATTTAGTAGTGAAGAAAGTCTGCTATTATATGATTAAATATTAAATATTCTAAAATCATAGTATAACATCAAAAAAAAACGCCGAGTAACCCTCGTATACGTAGATACTTGAGTTTGTTCTCAATAAAAAAGCCAATTATTTTTAAATATGAATGTATATACATATATTAGACCGCGTCAAAAAGAGATCCTGCAATGCGACTGGCATAAGACCAAAATTTTAGCATTTGGTATAGTAATGATCCTCCAAGAATCTCCCCTCTCTAGGACAATTCTAAGAGGTCCCGCGTCGATCCTTTAGTTTTCTCATAGGAATTACAAGTAAGAAAATTAGTTCTTTTCTTCTGATTTTTTTTACGCGGTCTAATATAAATGTACAGTTTTTGTAATAGTTTTTTTTTAATATTTGTATCACTTAGTATAAAAAAAATTGCACCACTTGAACCGAACCGAACCGTGGTCCAGAGATACTCATGAACCGGTTCTTGTTTTTTCTGAGTGGTTCGAACCGCACCGATTTTTCCAGCGGTTTGCAGCTCTGGTATATACAATGTGTCCAAGAAGTACCATGACAAACTTGACGAGAAGGTAGGTGGGGGGAAGGGGTTCAGCCCCCTGTGATCACTGTGATCACTTGTTATGCAATTTTAATATATTTTGACTCAATATTTTATTAAAAAAAATACCTTTACAAACACCTCTTTCCTTGCTAGCGTCCATTTTTGTTCACTTTCACAATTGACGTTTCTCCTCTTCTTCGCAAAAATAATCGATACAGATTAACGAGGGAGGAATTTTGTATGCCTACATACGTAAACGTACTTTTAAGTGACTATTCTTCATGTTGTCAATTTTAAAAAACTGATAAACAATAATTTGATATTTTTTCGCCTAAAAGAAAAAAATGCTTAAAAGAACTGCCCGTAATACGAGTAACAGCAAAATAAAAATAACTGCGCAATGCCATTTGTTATTATCGAGAAAAGATCGTAACCCTTTCAAACATACATTTTCGGTAACTTCGTTGACTTTTAATAAACTCCACAAGCTGCCTGCGGGAGCGCTCCCAATACGAAACCAAACAGCTACTCCAACACTTAACAAACTTATCCAACCAAATGACAATGAGAGAAAGCT
>JAPVRG010285296.1:0-16118 GCA_029783565.1 Rhagoletis cerasi
CCGAAACCTCTTTTATCGCGGCTACCTCAGCCTGGAAAACGCTGCAGTGATCCGGTAACCTAAATTTCAGGTTGATGGAGAGCTCTTCGCAGAAGACACCTCCACCCCCTTTCCATTCAGCTTCGATCCAACTGTAAATAAGTTTACAGGTCCTCGATTCCAGATACTGCACCCATCCCAGTCTCCTCTAGCTGGAATGTAAGTATGTTAGTAAAAAAATGTGAATGTATTGAGTTTTTCGGCCATCCAGTTATAAGGAATTATAAGGTAAAAATTTTAGAGAATTTTGTGAGGAAAAATTTTAATAAGCGTAGGGAAAAGTAGGGATTTTTTTTTGATGAGTGGGGATTTTCCAAAAAAGTATGTACCACCACTGGTTCTAATTTGCGAGCGTCTACTGTATTTTAGTTTATGATATTTTCATTTAATGGTGCATATTTTTGTGGAATTTTTAACCTACTATTTCTCACACGTGTGTGTCGTTTTGACCCTTGTTTGGGTCAAATCTAGTAATAATTGAAATTTCCTTCCCTCCTGTTGACTCATTGATCTGAAATTTGCTACATACCTTAAGTTCTGATGACAATATAATAATGCTTATTCAGTATTACGGTAAATCCAATATGGCCGCCACCATAAAATGGCGGATTACATTTTTTTTCAAAACCCTCTCAATATGGATATCAAATTAAAGGGCTTAACTTAAAATAACACACTATGAAAAATTCCAAATCAAAGATGGCCGCCATCACAAAATGGAGGAATATAAGTAAAAAATTAAAGAGCTTGACACTGTATTTTAGAAAAAAAATCCTTATCCAAAATGGCGTCCCAAACAAAATGGCGGATCATAGAGTTCAAACTGTCAGTATATTAAAACTAAGTTGACGAATTTGGGTTGACAAAGTCCTTTGTTTTGATTAGATTCGCAGACTGTCTAAACTCTATGACCTGCCATTTCGCTTTCTTAAATGCACTGTGTCTCTATTATTGACTAGAAACTACTTACTAATAATTTGTTTGTTATATCCAAGAATTTTTTGGATTTTTCGCTTAATAAATGTAGTACTTTAAAATATTCCGCTTATTAGTCAAATAAATAGCTTTTGGAGGTTGCATACAAAAACAGCTATTTAAGTATTTACTTTTTACAGTTTGTCTATTATAATAAGAAAAAGTTAACACAATGTACAACTGGCATAGAAAAAAAAAATTATACAATTTTGTTTAAGGGTAAATTTTTCTTTTAAAAATGCGCATGCTCCAAACTCATTTCCGTCCTATGGTTTCTTCTACACTTTCTCTTAAAATCATCTGTAGTATCCGAAAACACCATGCAAATAGGCCCAAAAAAATTCGACCCACCCTAATGTACATGCATATATGTACACACCATCATGTACGTATGTATATATATGCATGCACAAATATGTACGCATTTTGAAATTAAGCATGAGGAGATTTATGACAATGTTGATGAACAAAAATTGTGAACAGCGGTAATGCGCTCGACAAGATCTTGAAAGTAATTACTTATGTGTGTAAGTGTTCAATTAATTGAGTTTTCTAAAACAAATTCTTATTCTTTTCACAGGCATTTATTTCAATTATTAAATTTCTTGAAAAATATCTCTATATGCTTAAGTAGCTAAAATACGATATTCTGAGTGGTGAATTTTTAAAATATGTCCATTATTTTAGAAGTTAATCGCTAACAAAGAATTGCTATAAGAATCTTCAAGGAAAAATACACCTATATACTTCTCTGGCTCAAATATAAAATTTTGAGGTATAATTCATTAAAACTGGCCGAGTAATTCGGTAGTTTATCGCGAACAAAGAAATTCAAATTCAAATTTTCTTTAATAACAAAGATTAAAATCATTAAAATTTATGTACGCTTATAGATGAGTCGTGTTTTTTACAATAACAAAAATTTCATAAAAAGTACCTTTATGTGCTTCCGTAACTCAAATACAACATTTCGAAATGTAAATTATTCAAATCGGCTCAATGATTTAGGAGTATATCTCGAACAAGGAATTTTCAGTATTTCAGTTGTATTGTAAAACCTATAAAGCGTCTTAAAGAATATTCTAAAATTTTGAGCTTATGTCACATTTCTTAAGTCAATATTCTTTAAGAAAACTTTATTTTAAATTCAAGGGTAATTATTATAAGAAAAATACCGCTATACCCTTCTGTGGCTCAAATTCAAAACTTTGAGGCATAATTCATTAAAATCGTTCGTTTATCGCGAACAAAGAATTTGAAATTCAAATTCTCTTTATTAACATAGATTATAGACTAGTCTTGTTCAGAAATTTTTATTACAATAAGGAAGTATAATAAGAAGCACGCTTATGTCCTTTATTAAGTTAAAAACGACATTTCGAAATTAAAGTTATTTTAATCCGTTCAATAATTTTGGATTACAGCCCGAAGAAAAAATCGATATTTCAGTTTATTACAAAACCTTTTATGAGTATAAAAAAATATTCTAAAATTTTGTATTTATGTTAAAATTTTTTAAGCCAATTTTCTTTAAGAAAACCTTTTTAAAAATTTATCCTTCTGTGGCTCAAATATAAAATTTTGATGTATAATTCATTCAAATCGGCTGAGTAATTTGGTAGTTTAACGCGAACAAAGAATTTAAAGCAGTATTAGTTTAGCTTAATATTTAATTAAAAGATATTTATTACAAAAATTTTGCTGCAGCTAATAACTTTATTTGAAATGTAAACTATTCAAAACGGCTTGGTAGTATTATGTCTGCTATATAAGCCTGTCTTCAATCAAACTATTCCAAAGATCTAGCTATGCACTGGGATCAAGAAAATGTTGGATGAGATGCCGCCATTTCGTTGACGAACATGGAAAACGTACTAAGAGCAAACGTATTGTGAACACACCAATAATAAGGAAAACATCTATGTTCGCCTGGTTAAGTCCTCTTGAGAGCAAAGATTGATATCACTGTCAAACAAGAATTGTGGCGGACGAGGCAAGGTAGGATGAGCACTAGATCTTTATTTATTTTGAAGCGAATTTCCGCCATCCCTTGTCAAGCTTGGTTTGGAGACAAACCTGTTTCGGCATTGTGCCGAACGTTATTTACTCGGTCTGTTTGTGGCAGAGTGGAGACTCAGTTGGCAGGTAATTTCTTATGTACACTCTGGTTAACGAGAGTCTTTACCATTCGAATCAGATTGAGATTCTACAATATCTCGCTCATTTTCGTTCTCATGCCGGTGAAAGAAAATAACGAGGCAAAAATGCCGGTTCACTGAGTGTCGCATAAAAATCTTGCTTGGCAATTTCAACGTCGGTGTGGGCCAAAAAAGGATTTTTCGGACGAACAGTCGTAAAGTTCAGTACCCATGACGATACGTTCGCTAATGGAATTAGACTGATAGATCTCGCCATAGTCAGAAAACGGCAATTCTTATTATCAAGTTACATAATAAGAAGATCCAAGAAATTTTGATAGACAGCCGATACGCCTTCAGTGCTTTAGAAGTATGTGATCAAAACTGACGCGAATTACTATTTTGTGGCAACAAAGAATAGTCCACTTAACTTCCCCACTCCTCCAAGAAAACTCAACCTTGCCTGAGATAGCCAAAAAGTTCACTATTATGAGAACAATATTCAACAGAACCGTGCCGACGTGCAGTTGGAAAGCATTTCTCGTTCCCTGTGTAATACCTCTAAAGAAAAAACTTTTTTTCAGCGACGCCGCAGTAAGAACTGTTACGAAGGGTAATACTAAGCAGCGCTATTAAGAGAAAAGATACCGCCTATCGGGCTACCCTGCGAGCACATGTAACACGAGCCACACGGAAAGGAGATCAGGAAATGAAGAGGGATTCGGGACCCTTTTACCGTGAGAAGAAAAAAGAGACCGGAATGCATGAAGCCTTGCAATTCTGGCCAACTGGAAGAACAGCCGTGAAATCTGCCAGAAAGTTCGGCGACATACAGAAGGTTTCCAGACCGATGGAACCTTCTGTAAGTAAAGGAATTGCGAACCGGTGACTGACGTTCAAAGCGCGCCTAAGATGGGGAGCCAACAGGGGATATGCAGATACAGAATGTCAAACCGGGGAAGCTGGAGTGGGCATGCCAATAACCAACTATGACGAAGTAAAAATTTCAATAGCGCAGCTCAAAAACAACCAAGCCGGGAGGATTCACGAGTTACCAGCGAAGTATGTACATAGTTTACGTATAACAGCGAGAAGCTGAGAAGGTGGATGGATGAACTCTCAAGCAGAAGATTGATTGGGAAAACGGATTGAAATTGAAGTGCGCTCTACCAACTACCGGCAAGCCGGTTATATTTTGCGACGGAGGCCCATTTTATTAAACTAGTTGGACCTTTTTTCACCTGTTCCGTAAAAAATGATGGCTCCGATATTCACTACGCTAGATTTGGCAGGTGATAAAGAGAGGAAGTTGATTGTACAACATTACCATGCCTATCCTGAAGCCGCATTCAATAGCACAAAACGATGCTTCCTATTTGCCGCGATATCTAAATTTGGTATCCCAATACGGCACGTGTAGACTAACGTTGAGCCAAAACCACCAACTTCATTGGAAAAAACGGTGCCCCAATTGGGATGAATCTACGATGAAGGGGCCCCTTTGAAGTGCTCAAGAGAAAGATTCCACGTAAGATTTAAGATCTGCTGCGCATTTTCGAAAGCGAGTAGCGAAGATGATGGAAAAATGAGCTGTTTGAGCTCTTCGGCGAATTGAACACAGTTTAGTGGATTAAAGTATCTACACAGTCTTCGTTTAATGGGTCAGAATGTAATATACTCCATATTTGACAGTTGCTGTACCTGCTGGTGGTGGTAAAAGAAGGAGGAAGCCTACTCCACGAAGGAAAGATTGCATAGAGAAATAAGAAAAATAAAGTTGACATAGATGCCAAAATTGATTACATTACGCCGGTTTGGGACTTCAATACTAGGGTACAGATTAGGTTTCCGACCAGACAAGAATGGGATGGAGGACCGCCAGTAGCATAGGGAGGTATATACATCTACACTGATGGTTCAAAGATGGAACAAGGAACCGGAGCCGGTCTCTACTCGAAGGACCTGCAGATAAATCAGTCCTTTCGTCTGCCGAACGATTGCAGTGTCTTCCAAGCAGAGATATACGCGATAAAAAGGGCGGCTAGTCTTTTACTTAGCAGTAGGGTTCCAGTAGATAAAGCCACTATCTTTGTCGATAGACAGGCAGCACTGAAGGCAATAGGATCTAACGTAGTGAGATCGGGAGTTGTATGGAAATGTCGTTCCTCGCTGGCGGCACAGAGCCGTACCAACGTCACTCTATGCTGGGTCCCCGGACATAGTAATATCGAAGGGAATAAGTCGGCTGATGAGATGGCCAGATACGGATCAGAGATTCCAATAGAACAAGCAGATATCTTCGTACTACCACCGTTTAGTGATCACGTTAGGAGAATTGATGAATACACCGTGGCCGTTACTAATGGCTTGTGGAAGAAACGGGAAGACTGTGAGACCACAAGATTATTATGGCCTCGGCTTAGTAGGAGAAAGACGAGGGACCTACTGTAACTCAATAAGTCTGCGATAAGAGTCCTTACAGGGGTCATCACAGGACACTGTGCTATAGCACCAATGCTCCAACAATGGCGAATACCAACTAGTACTCTCTGCAGAAGCTGCCATGATGAGGATGAGGAAGAATCAATTGACCACTTTCTGTGTCGATGTCCGTGGCTACAGTCGAAGCGCCTCAAGTACTTGGGTTTACGCTTCTTCAGCAGTCTGGACGAGATAGCGGAGGTAGAACTGTTGGATCTCCTCGGCTCCATTAGGAACAGCAATTGGTTTGGTAGTTCAATGACTTGAGAGGGCTCAGGTACTCTCCCGGTTATGGGCACGTGTCTCCTCCTGACACACGCTTGAAGAGGGCACTCATAATGGACAATTTTGTCTCCGAGTGGAAGTATTGAATATTCAATGCACGGCCTCCTAACCTAACCTAAGCTTGCATAGAGGAAAAACTGGCTGCGCTTCGGACTTCCAACTGGCGAAGCAAAGGACTGGGCGATTTTTTGAGTCCTAATTAATAAAATAAGAAGGAAGCTTTTAAGTCATTTACTTTAGGATCACCAGGAAATCTAGAGAAAGTGGATATTATCTGAAAAGGATGATATTTTTTGGACATAATTACATTAAGGGGTGAAAGTATTAAAAGATATTATTATGTAAAGAAGATGCATCCGGCATTTGCAAGTTATGATCTAAGTTACTTGCAAAAGTTAAACAGTATTTCATTGAAATGCCGCACAACATCCCATATTATAATTGACCAAAAGTCCTTCAGGGCTTACTTTGGCAACATACACTATATTCAGCCAACTTACGGCCAACGTTTTAGACAGCCGTATCAACTTATTCCTACCGACGAACGCGTATCTTTTTTGGCGGCAACCGTGTCCATTTCGTATTATTTCATACTATAATATCGTACATCAATCATTCATCTCATAAAGGATAAAACCACAAATTCGTATTAATTAAATACATTTATCATTTTGAAGGCATCATTATCCAAACGCACTCTTCAACTACGCGCATAGTCATGTCAGACCTGAAATCGCTTTTTCGCCTGATTTGTGCGATTTTCCAACCGGTCGCATATCTTTGCCAGATGTGCCTCCCACACTCTTCTCCAACTATATATGTACATATTTATATACGCACAGAAGCAGCATATCACTGCCACCTCCACACACTGTTCTTGTCATATGAGCAAGAAACTTAAACAATTTTTCTTTTTTATTATATCAATTTAATGCGATGAGAAAATCTTTAATGAGCAAAGTTGGCTGGCTGGCTTGTTTAGTTTTTAAGGTACAAAACGAGAAACAAAAGCGCGTGTCATCTACTTAAATAAATCTCACTCAAACAAGCTTAAATCAGAAAAGGAAAAGTATAAGTTAAGCCATGTGAAGTAAAGCCAGGACATGCAAGGCTGCTTCCGCCAGCAGCCAGGCAGTAAGGCAGTTAGCGCGTCAGCCAAGCGCCCGGCAGGTATACTTACAAGAAGCAAAGCTTTGCTGTTTATTTTGATAGGACTAACACGTAAACACACACACGCACACATGCGCACACATACACTCTCGCATAAGGAGCGCAAAACTTTTCGGCAGCAAAACATATGCGTGCGCGCATTTAGATTCGCTTTTCGTAAGGTAAAACTTTTCGTACAAGAAACAACAAAAAAAAATACGAAAGACAGTAATAAAAAGTTGACTAGGCTCTATGGGCTGCTTCAGCACTACATAATCCAACACTTTTCGCCTAACAACTTGGTGCTTGGTAGCGTTTATAGGAAGGGCGCTGAGTTTGTGAAGAGGAAGTGTTAAGAAAGTTTCGCTGGTGAAGAGTTCATTAACTTCTTACTTCACTGCCTACCTATACGTTTGGGTGGCGGCTAGTGGGTGACGGCTGTTGGCTGTTGGCTGCTTGCTTACTCCGCCTTGTTGAAAAGTATTTGCATCTGCTTGACAATTTTTTTCATTGTCGAAATATGCTAATTTTACCCGCAGGGTGAAGTTGAACTTTTCAACTTTCGCTTGTAGTTTTTTGTAGTGAAAAGAGTTAAGGAAGAACAGGCTAATCGGGCTGCTCTAAAAAAGTTTACTCTGGGCGCCTTTATGCCCTTAAAAAACGCCCACAATTGCACCACTATATATCCTTAACCTGCTCATAGTAGCTCATAAGTGTTAGCTCACAGCTGCGCGAAGTCGAAAAATATTCGTCGGCTAGGCTAAAAAATTAAGGACTGGGGAAAATAGAGACACTTCGAACATCAAAAGTACGAAGGTAGTAAAAAGGACACAGGCTTTTTGGGTCTAGGCATGGATTTTCGTAATTGAAATCTACGTTCCAGAATGACTTCGTAGATTAAACATCATATCAATCAGTCAAACAGTATATATTAGGAACCCTGGACTCATATAAAATAATATCAAGAGGCTTGGAGACAGTTGCGAAACTCTATAGAATTATTATGACCTCATAACCTTATGATGGATTACCGATTGTTGAGAACGAAGAGACTGACACTCTCGCGAAATGCGAGGCCAAATGAAGGTTGGTATATAACCAGCATTTCTGTGGTACCTCAAAAAGGAATAGATTTGTAACCGCTTTATCTTATATGGGGAAGATCTAAGAAGTTAGTTATGGAACCATCTTAGTAGGATAAGCCTGTCTAAAGAGATGGACAACTAGTTTTTGGGCTGATGGATAAGTCCTTAAAGCAAAAAAGAAGAACAACCACAGAATTCGTCCGAAACCTGGATTTTAACAGCCACTAAAATGCTTAACTTCAGAAACAGGCAGGTCAGAGCGCTAGTATAAATACTCCTAAAAATTATTATTATAATAATTTAGGTAGTTTCGAAATAAATTGGAGAACGGACAAATTTCCAAATATCCAAAAAACGCGGGTTTTTTCGGGATGCATTTTTACCCAAAATTTTGATTTCATTCTAACGCTTTGACTGGGAAGCTACATTTAAAAATTTTTCGACCAAAAAATAAAATAAAAAATGTAAGGTAAAAAATTAAAAAAATTAAGGAAAAAAAATACTGAAACAAACTCCTTTTGAAATAACCATACAAAAAAAAACGAAAATTGTTTTCATAAAAAACGGCCTCAAGCTCAATAAATTGTTGAATAAAAATAAAAAAGCATTTAAAAAAATAAAAAATTAAAATACAATGGAACTAAAAAATTTTGAACTGGAAATTACTAAACAAAAATTAAAATAAAAAATTGAAGATAAAAAAGTGAAAAATGCCAAAGATAGTAATAAAAAATATTGAAACTAAAAACCTTTGAAATAATAAATAAATAACAAAAATTTAAAAAATATTGAAACTAAAAACCTTTGAAACAACAAATAAGTAACCGAATATTAATTAAAAAAATGTTTAGTAAAAAAACTGAGTTTAAAAACAATGTTAAAAATGTGAATATTAAGAAACTATGAAATTTTGAATTGAAAATTACAAAACAAAATTTAAAATAAAAAATTGAAGACAAAAAAGGAAAAAATTCCAAAGATAATAATAAAAAATATTGAAACTAAAAACCTTTGAAGCAACAAATAAGTAACAAAAAATTAATTAAAAAGATTTTTAGTACAAAAACTGAGTTTAAAAACAGTGTTAAAAATTTAAATATTAAGAAACTTAAAATTTTGAATTGAAAATTACAAAACAAAATTTAAAATAAAAAATTTAAGATAAAAAAGGGAAAAATTCCAAAGATAATAATAAAAAATATTGAAACTAAAAACCTTTGAAGCAACAAATAAGTAACAAGAAATTAATTAAAAAAATGTTTAGTAAAAAAACTGAGTTTAAAAACTATAAAATTTTGAATTGAAAATTACAAAACAAAATTTAAAATAAAAAATTTTATATAAAAAAGTGAAATATTCCAGTGATAATAGTAAAAAATATTGAAACTAAAAGCCTTTGAAATAAGAAATATGTAACAAAAATGAATTTAAAAAAAATGTAAGTTAAAAAGAACTGAATTGAAAAACAATGTTAAAAAATGTAGATACGTATTAATAATAAAATACTGAAATTAAAAACATTTGAAATAGGAAATAAGTAACAAAAAATTAAATAAAAAAATTTTAAGTAAAAAAAAACTGAATGTTAAAAAATGTAAGTATTAAAAAACTAAAATTGAAAATTACAAAAGAAAAATTAAAATAAAAATTTAATATAAAAAAGTAAAATATTCCAAAGATAATTGTAAAAATATTGAAACTAAAAACCTTTGAAGCAACAAATAAGGAACAAAAAATTAATTTAAAAAAATTTTAGTAAAAAAACTGAGTTTAAATACAATTTTAAAAATTTAAATATTAAGAAACTATGAAATTTTGAATTGAAAATTACAAATCAAAAATTAAAATAAAAAATTGAATATAAAAAAAGAAATATTCCAGTGATAATATTAAAAAATATTGAAACTAAAAACCTTTGAAATAAGAAATATGTAACAAAAATGAATTTAAAAAAAAAATTAAGTTAAAAAGAACTGAATTGAAAAACAATGTAAAAAAATGTAGATCTTAATAAACTATAAAATTTTGAAATGAAAAATACTAAAGAATAATTAAAATAAAAATGATTTAAAAAAATTTTAATTTTGAACACAAAAATATAAAAAAAAAAATTTATGAAACTAAAAAATGTTGATATGAAAAATAAAGTAACAAACGAAAAAAGAACAAACTAAACTAAAAATATTGGAATGAAAAGTTAAAATGACAAATCTTGAGGTAAAACACTAAAAAAATTCAAAATAATAATTCAGAAATTTTAAAACATGAAAAACATTTGAAATGATAAATATATAAAACAAAAAGTAGTTTTTAAGCAAAAAATAAAGCCGACCTTAATTCTCATTTTTAAGAGAACCGTTAATTTCTTCATAATCGGGACTAAACCAAATTAGTATAAGACCACCCTTGAAGGACCAACTTTCCGATAAAAAATGAATTATCTAAAACGGTTCACTTGGTGCAAAGTTATTCGGTAACATACATAAAAAAAATATTCTGACGAATTGATAACCTCCTCCGTTTTTTTAAAAAGTTACCTTGATTAAATAAATTTTAGGTCAAAAAAAATAACTAAAAACTTTTTTTGAAATCGGTTAAAAAAGCATAATTATTAAAAAATATTGAATTCAAGAAAATGAGAATGATATTGAACCTATATCTATAATAAAATAAGACAAAAAACTAAAGAAATTAACATCCAATCTCTATTCTCCCATGTATACCTACCAAAATAAATACTTTTCTGTCTGAAAAATAGCTGACGCTTTCACACGCTAATTAGATGAATGAGTGTGCTAAAAATCATCTGAATACGATGGATGGCAAAACCAAAATAGATCACAGAGCATAGAGTCTGGTAAGGAGTACCCAAATTCACGTTTATCTAAAAAAAATACTAAAAATCATTGTTTGGGGTACAACAACTATTCATGCTCGGCCCGTTTTTAGGTTTGGAGAGTTGAGGAGAATGTGTTTTGAGTACATATTTTATTTATTCCATTAAAATCATTTAGACTGATGGCTTACACGTATACCTCTTTCAATAAAATTCCTATTTTCCGTTCCATTCACACAATCCCCACCTGCTAAAATCTTTATTTACCCCAAGCTCAGTTCAGAAGTTGTTCAACCCATTTGCATGCGCTTAATTTAACCACAAAGGCTAGTATTTTTCGCACTTAACTTTACACCAGACCACTTGCATATCCTCTTAAATATATAAATATGTATGTATATGTGTGTAGTTACGCACCTGTGGGATAAACAATTATCGTGGCGCGATTTTTATTTCCCGCCGCCATGAATGTGGCCACTGTCTGCGCGGGTAGCGATGTAGTCGTCTCCATGGCATAACGCGTCGCAGGTAGCGTTGGCAGAATAGACGACATCACCGTTGTTGTTGCGCCACCACTGTCCAATGGACTCCCCTCCATGCCGACGCCGATGCCAAAGCCAGTGCTAATGCCAGTGACATTGTTGAGGGGCGGCAGTAACGTGTAAGGTGTGGTGTAATCGCTTAAATTAGCTTGCGCTACATTGACGAGTGTTTTATTGAAGAGCGTCTTAAGTGTTGAATTAAAGGTGTCGAGTGCTGGCGGCGTTGTGGCAGGACGTTCGGGTAGCATGTCGCGGAGTGTGGTGGGGAGTGATGAAGGGGTAGCGGTAATGGCGGCGGTGGCGCCGGTAGGCGTTGAGATGTTGTTGGTGTTGCTGAAGTTGGTTGTTATGTTATTCGTCGCTGTTGCTGTTGCTGTTGCCGTTGTTGTAGCGAGTATAATTGTTGTCATATTGTTTCTCAGCAGTCTTGTGGCATATTCGAGGAGCTCAAAAAGCATCGCCGGCTAGGACGGTGGCGTGGGTGCGGGTAAATTTGCGTGTTATGTGCAACCCTTTGGTGCGGTTTTGGGCGCCGGGTTACTGGCTGGTTAATGTTTATATTATTGTTACACTTTTGCAAACATATTGATTTTGGGTTTTCTTTGTCTTTTTTGTTTGAAGACATCAAAGTTGTTTGGTGATCATTTTTGGAAAATTTCCACACCTTTTACGAGGGTTGTTAGGAAAGTTGCTCGGATATTTAAAGAATTATTTTTAAATTTTTTTTTAGGTAATTGAGCTGAATGAAACTTAAGGCGCGAAAAAGATGAATAATGTTGCGAAATTTTATGCCTTTAAAAGCATTGTACAGTGTTAAAATATTTTCTCATTTCAAAATCGAAAGTATTTTTTTCTGTTATAAATTTATATGCTGTTTTAACGAAATGGTTAAACCTTTGGGGCAAAAAAATTATGCCAACTAAATGTATCTTATGAAAATAGCAGAAAAAAAGAATAAATTTTGTTTAGTATACATTTTTTTTACAAAGCGATTACCAATATTTAAGCAAAAATCAGACGAAAAATGTTTTTTTTTTAATTTTGTAGATACAAATTTTTAAGAAATTTAAATTAAAATTTTTTAAAAATTGTTTAACTTTGGAAAATTTTGTAGGATATTTTATTTTCCCAAAATTATTGTTAAATTAAACAAATTTAAGCACGAATCAGGCAAAAAATATTATGTTAAAATTTCGTGGAAATGATAAAATTAAAATCCGCAAACAGTTTTTTTAAACAAAATTTTTAGAAAATTGAAATTTAAATTTAAAAAAAAATTAGAAATTTTGGAAAATTTCTTAAAAAATTTTATTTCTCAAAAACTATTTATTAAAAATAAACTTGAGCATTCGCAAACAAAAAAATTTGATCAAAATTTTTAAGAAATTTAAATTTGAGAAATTTGAAAGTTTTGAAGATTGTGTAGAAAATTTTACCAGCTTTAAATAATAGATACAAATTTTGAAATTTTTTTTTTTTAATAAAAGAAATTTAAAATTTTTTGATAAATGAAATTAAAATTTTTTTAATTTAAAAAGTAGAAATTTTAGCGAAGTTTATGCAGTTAAAAATTTTTCATAAATTTTCGGATTTTTTTTAATACTGAAATGCATTATTATTTGCCAAAAATAATAAGCTACTTTTTTAATTTTTTGCAAAACAAGACAATTTTTCTTGAGCAAGGCGCAGAATTTTTGGGCTTAATCTTTTTATTTTTTATTTTTATTTTTTTTGGAAATACATCTATGTATATACATATATTTTTTTGCCCCAAGAGTTTAAACAAGATAATTTTTCTTGAGCAAGGCGCACAATTTTTGGGGTTCAACTTTTTACATCTGCAATACATCTATTTATATGTATGGATGCGAATTTTGAAAGCCAAACATTTTTTACTATGTTTTGATTATATTATACAAATCCTTTTTGCGATATAAAATACAAATTTTTTAGAAATTTTAAATTGCGGTTGAAAAATTATAATTGAAATTTTTTACTGCCGAAAAATTTTAAAAACAAAAGCATAAAAATCTAAAAAATTTATATAAAATTTCAGAATTTTTTTATTTAAATAAAAAAAAAATAAGAACCTATTTTATCTAACTCCGTGTTCTTAAGGCAAAATATTTAAGAATATTTTTGAAAGCTTTTAATTTTACAATTAATTTTTTGTAGAAAAAGTTTTAGTTTCAAAAACTGCTAATTTATAATAATCTCATAAAAATCTTGAACTCAAAACATTTTACTTTGAGTAACTTTAAAAAGGGCGAGTTGTTTGATATTTGCGTTAATTTAAATTGAAAATATTTTTTAGTTTGATTCCGAATAAAAACATAAACTTTTATAAAATCCTGAAGGAAATCGTTTTGTTCGTGTTTTTTATAAACAAAAGTTTGATTTGAAAAAATTTTTTTATATTTTTTAGGAATACTTAAATTTTATAATACATTTTTCTTGAAAATATTTTTTAGTTTGATTCGAAATAAAAACATAAACTTTTAAAAAATCCTGAAGGAAATCGTTTTGTTCGTGTTTTTTATAAACAAAAGTTTGATTTGAAAAAATTTTTTTATATTTTTTAGGAATACTTAAATTTTATAATACATTTTTCTTTAGTTTATCCACAATTTTTATATTTAGTTCCACTGAGATTTTTTATCCATCTTCGTTTTTTTGGAAATTAAAAAATTTATTAAAATTTTTTTATTTTTAATAATTAATTTTTTTTTCTCACTTATTTAAAAAATTACCAGCTCAGTCCTTAAATTCAAAAACATTTTTTTTAAATTAGTTTATTTTTAATAATTCAATTTTTCTTTTTTTATCATTTTTGGTTGATTTTCTTTATTATTATTTAATTTTCTTAAACGGCCTTTCGGCCTTATTTCCTCAAAATATGAATCAGCAAAATTCTCTTCACGTTTCAAATTTATTTCCATGCATTCGCCACAAAAATATTCACTCATCACTTCGCACGGTTTGCAACTGTTTCACTTAAAAGTTTTAATATTTTTTTTTGAGTGCTTTAATATTTCCTCTGCCATTTTCCACTACTCTGCACTAAATTATAATTTTCAATCAAGTGCAAACTTTTCATGAGCATGCAAGCACACAAATAAACACACAAAAGTATTAGAAAAGTATTTTGTTTTTGTCATTTCAGCACCAGCGTGTACCATATGCTTAGCTATAGCGCCGACATTAATGCGAGCATTAACACACACACACACACACACAAATTCACTTGAGCGCACACTACTCGCAAGTGTTAAAGAAATATTTGCTTTTGTTTGTTTGTGTGTTTATTTGTTTTATTCCCAAGTTGCATGTACACAAATAGTTGTGCAGGATTTACACCCCGCTGTGGCTGTCGATCGCCACAATCGACCGGTCAGCTATTGTTTGGCGTCCTGCTATCGCGGCGCACTACATATTTTGGTTGGAGGTAAATCCAAAGCAAAGCCATTCAAGCGTTTAACCGCAATTTATTTTTACGACAAATTCACCAATATCGGATGACATGATGCATGTAGGTATATGTATGTGTATGTGTACATATAAAATTTTATATTTATTATTTTCATTATTTTCCATTTTCTGTTGTTGGTGATTATTGCGTTTTTTTTGTGTTGTTGTTAAATTTGTCGCATTAGCGCACAGTGACAGCAGAGCACAGCACACACATTTGCAGATATTCACATCACACACGCTTGAGTGCTTTGATTGGCTTTTTATTCATTTGGGTTTCCGTTGAAAACTTTTTACTTGACATTTTTTCTCTTTCAACTTTTTTTTTTATAATCTCTTTTTGCCTTTTCACAAATGTTTATTAGCCCATAAAAGTATTGTTCGTTTGAAATCAGCGAAGCAAAACAGTTATTCCGGTATTTACTTCAAAGTTTCACTTTACAAAAAAGTTCTTCCACCGAATTTGCAAAAAAATTCCTTTAATCTTACGTTCACTACTACATATGTATACACACATACCTTCGTATGTGTTTGTGAATGTACTTCTTACGCTTCGAAACAACAGTTACCAACAGTTTTACCGCAAAATTTTCGGCTGTTACCACCGCTGCTGCCGCCGTTCAACTGCTTGCTTGGCCATTTGTGTTTTGGTTTTTATAATAGCGGCAAATTTGCAAACATTCCAGGCAAGTGAAATGCGGCTCAGAGAGTAGAAGTGCTCTCTTTAAGAGGCCAGCAAGAGTGTTGAGAAAATTTTACTGTGGCGCTCTTATTCAGCTGCTGGTATTGTAGGTGGACGGTGCGTATACGTAACTTCCGCTTGAGGGTATGTAGATGATTTTTTAATTTCAAGCCGTCTGTTGATGAATTACATTTGTTGCAGATTGGATCATTAAAAAAAATGTGCAAGCTTTACGCAGTCGACAAAGAAGCAACTTTTTAAATTTTTTTGTTTTTTTTTTGCTACGAATGCGTCTAAAATTTAAATCATTTACTTTTTTTTAATTTAATATCCTCAACTTTTTCTCCTCAATTAAATATTTTTAATTTTTTGTAGCTCTTAAATTAATTAATTTTTCTAATATGTTATTTCATTAGTAAATTCCATTAAAAACTCTAA
>JAPVRG010285307.1:0-14558 GCA_029783565.1 Rhagoletis cerasi
GAGCGACTTGAGGACCTTGTTGCGGATCAGTACTTTATTGCAAATTGCAGTTGTGTGCGCGGAGAAGAGCATGGTATCCTCTCCGAACTTGATGGCAGCACCTTGGATTGAATAGGTACTTGGCAGCTGCCCACAATTTGTTGGCTCCGACTAAGGGCTCTTCTCAATTTTTCCGCTTGCGTTCGTTAGAGATACGCTTGATCCTCAAATAAAGGCTTTTGATTTTTCGGTCGTCATGATGGCCTGGTCTATTCCTATCACGCACGTCTGCGAGTACCATCGCCTTAATAGAGAATCCCACAGGTTTTTGTTGAATTCGCTTGCCTATATGCTCTGGGAACGTCTGTGGGTGGAATGAGCTGTTTATTCTAAGCAGGAGCGGTCTTCAGAGAATAGGAATTCTGGGGAATTGTCATTGTCGAGTATGACGAAGAATTACTCTGAGGATAGCGATATGTCTTCTCGCCAAGTGGTGCAGTTTATAAAATTTGCACTCACGAGCTGATGCATTTCTGCGGTTGTTTGGTTTGGAAGATTGCCATTCATGGAACGCCAGGCGGAGTCGGCGATAAGCGTACAGAATGCCTAGAATAAATCTGCTGTCGCCAACGGGCAGAACGCTCATGTCGGAATGAGGTACACTTGTTGTAACCGCATACAAATTCCCAAAGAGCTTTTGGGGAATGATGCGGGAGTGGCAGTCTATGGCCAGATATGAATCTGGGTCATTCCGGTTACGTAGGCCCGACTGTCGTGGGAATAAATAAGGTATAGTCGTCGAACGTGGTTTCCGATTCTCTTTTTTAATTTTCTGTTGTCCGACTCTATGACTTAAGAGAAGATTTAGGTGCAATACTCCCAAGTCATCCATATTTTTTACTTCAGACCAGAATTTTCAAACGAGCTGTCAAGTTTTTTGTAATACTATTTATAACCTCCAGTTTAATGGCATACAAATTTTACCCTTTTTACGGCTATTTAGCTACATATGTGGGTTATTGAGAATAGCAAGCGATATCTTAAGTTACAATGGACTACAAGTCTTTCGAAAATATGTCTAGGGCTGTGCGAGCTGTAACCAAGGTTTTGGGTTGGCCGCTTTCTAAGGAAAACTAATTTACTGTGGTTTCCGAAATTTTGGAAAAAAAAATAATAATAAATGTCACACATTTCCATGGCGAATTAAAACTTACAACGTAGATTAATATAACGTCTTATATTAGGCAAAATTAAATGAATAAAATATTATTCCAGTCCTTTTACACCTTATTGTCGCTTAGATACAATTACAATTTTTTAGTTGTTTTAGAATAACGCAGTATATATAAACAATTCTCTGAAGTTCATAAGAGATTATAACATTTAGATAGTTGAAAGTGCACCATTTACTTAAATTATTAACAGTTTTCTTTAAGGTACTGTAACGATATGTCAGCCTATTATACAAATTTTACAAAGAAATGTTGCAAAAACTGGGGCAAGTTGTACATATTGGAAATAATTCGTAAGTCAAGAGAAACATTGAGCGAATTGTTAAGAAATTTAAAAACTACCTATATCTTTAAAAAATAAATGCATAAAAGACCAATGTTAAATCATTTTCAATGGTTTATCTTTCGCCTGCTCTACAACTTCCAACACTTTTGTACTCAAATCTTCCAATACCATGGCTTGCGTTTGAGTTGCATCGATTTTATGCCAGAAATGTTGTTGATTTTCACAAATTCGGTCAAATACGCTGGCCACTTTTAATTGGAAATCTTTTTTCTCATATCTAGAAGAAGGGCAATTAGACAAGAAAACGTATTTGATATTTTGCTAAACTAAATACACAAATTAAATATTCACACCTTTCTTCACCAAATTCGCCCCGTTGCATTAACTGCTCAATCGGCGCTTTAAGATAAAAAACTGCATCTGGTCGTATAAGTCCTTTTTCTGGTGCCATGCACCAATCGAAATCCAAGCCTTAAATATGCAAAGCAAAATTAGAAATATAACAGTATAATAAAAGTTATACAAAGGTGATTCATTTTCTTACCTTTTGCCACACTATACGCTACACCAGAATATGAGTATCTATCTACCACCAAGGTAGTACCCGCATTGAGCAAATCCTCAATTTCTTTTTTGAATTCCCACCGGTTGGCAGTAAAGAGTAGGTGGATTACCTGATCATTTAACTCTCTGGAATTTTTTAAGTACGCATTTATTGTGCCGCCAATTTCAGACGAGCGATTTGGAAAAACCAAGTGTTTCGCTTGCACACCACGATTGCAAAGAAATTCAACTGAAAATAAATATTCAAACATTTAAGTAGCCTTAGGAATTAATATATAATTAAAACATACACAACAAACGACTTTGCGACGATTTTCCACTGCGGTCGCAGCCCTCCAATACAATCAAGGCACCACGCTTTCCTAATTGCATCTTCTGTTGTGTTTGAGGTTTAGTAGTTTAAAAGCTGGAATGCGTTTAGTTTTTAAGACCTTGTACTTTAAAGTTTAAACTAATATGATTTTGTGCGGTCTAAAAAACAGCTGCAAATAGGCAAAATGTGATTAAATTGCGCCAAACTCATCGGAAAATGTAAACAAAAACAAACGTCCACTGTCAAGCGGTAATTTGTCAAATATAATTAGAGTTGCCAACTACTATAAAACGTAAAAAAGTGGAAAATGGGTCCTTGACGAAAGCACATGAAACACCAAAAAGCTGCACATAAAACATAGAAAAACAACTGTATTCTTCCTTGAATTGAAGTGGTAAATCTGCAGCGGCGACGAATTACGTAAGCGGTATAAATTGTACAGGTTCTTCAGATCTCAATGTTCCTTGATAATTGATTAATGCTGCCATTACCCACCGACGGAGCGCCCTTCCGTACCTGCCGTCCGTATCAACATATAAAATTGCTGCTGATAGAGAGAGAGAGAAGCAACGGCAACGTCACCGGCATGCGGTGGTGAGTTTTCGTTAACACGCAAAAGCCATAAGATAGATCGTGTCAGCTGACACGTTCTCCGTTTTTACGTCCGTGGGTAACTGAGCCCTAACTCGCTGATTATGCTTGCGTAGTAGTGCTGCAAAACCATCGATGGTGGCACCATCGATGGTTTTCGATAGTTTTATAGACAACCATCGATAATATCGATGGTTTCATTAGGATGATCCTTTAAAGGAAAAGGGGGTTCTCAAATATTATTTTATTTACACATATTATATTAACCGGGTTTAAAAGTCAAAACAATACAACTATTCAATTGTTTTTAAAGTAAAAACGTTTTAGAAATTTCAAAATAAAACAAAGTTTAAGTAAGAAAGTTCGAAACAAAACAGTGTATTCATTTATTTTTCTTTTAAAGTAATAAAAAAGTTTCACGACAGTTCGCTTTTCGCAGGTAAACGTAAATGGAAAAGGAATTTTATATTTATGAGATCGTGATATTGATTTAACAGCCATTTACCACGTTTATATGGCATCAAATAAATCGAATAAACTCGTGTCAGTATAGCTCGCTTGTTAGCTCGGGTGTTTATATGAAACAGAAGAAACACTTTCAAACTGTGTTTTTCCCGATGCAACTCTATTAATATAAGTGCCAATTCGTAAATTTAATAAACACCCAAAAAATTGGTAACGACTCATATTTATGGTGGCACGGTTAAAAGTTTCAATTCGAGTTAAGAATGTGTTTTTATGTGTGTTTTCAAAAACATGTTTTGACTTAGCACGAATTAAAGCATCATATAAACGGAGTAATTGATTTATATTTAAAAATATTAGCTCGTTTAAATTTGGCTCAGTCTTTTCAAATAGATGACGTAGTAATGTGCAAAGTAAAAATACCATCGATGGTTTCAAAAAACCATCGATAGTGGCTCAAGCATTTTCTCCGTTTTTACGTCCGTGGGTAACTGAGCCCTAACTCGCTGATTATGCTTGCGTAGCAGTGCAGGGCATAACATGAGCACTGTCACATACAGAATCTGTTTAATGGTCCTAACAAAGAACGCAAATTTTATAAGTGTAATTTTACACAGTTCAAATATTGAATTCAATTCTGCTATCTAAATGCACAACCTTGTTCGTCTGTATTAAATTTTAGACGAGAAATGAGCAGAAAGCCTTAATGTTTCTGTGAAATTAAGTCATAAATCATTTCATCTAGTTCACCCTACGTCGATGCACAGTAGCAACTCTGTGCTAACGTATCTGCCTGCAAATAGCACTTGCTGTCAGCGCAACACTGGTCTTGGTTTTACGAATTGTGTGCTAAGCTCGCGGAACATTTGTTGGAAATATTAAAGAAAAAACGATAAACTGCTTGAAAAGTTAGTAAAGGTGTAAATAACATATACATAAATATGTGCTGCATAGTACAGAGCCGTAAATACGTGTATTAGTAGGTTTTCTTAGTCGAAAACTTTGTTGCATGAATTGACTTCGGTTAAAAGGTGTTTGGTTAAGAAAGTGTGGAAATTAATGGAACTGTGAAAATCTGCGAAAGCGGGTGAAGCAAATCGGTGAATGCGGGCGGAAATTCGCCCAGAGGGAAAAATACCAATAGGCGAAAACTCGAAACGAATCTTCTCGCCGTACTGAAGATTCAAGCATTAATAGAACACGCGGCTAAGCGAGGGAGACGATTATTTGCAAACACCCTTATGCGGCTCAGTATGTTAGTGCGAGTGAGATGAATGGTATATACATTTGATGTAAACAAGAATTTGTGCAAAAAGAGGAATCGTCCGAAAACAAAATGTGTAAAAGGTGGAAGTAAAATCTGATTTTTAGGAAGTCCCTAGCATGGGCTTACAGAATGCTACTTGGGGGGAAAACGAGATGATTTGAGATAATCGCGGATAAAACTAGTATTTCTAAGTATATAGTATATTTTATCTATGAAAAATAAATTATTTGTTGAGAAATTTTATTACAATTTTAAGTGCATATGTATGTACATACATATATGTATATATATAAATATCTAAAACATAGAGCTCTTGGAATATGAAAAGCTTTTACTTTTTTAGCTTTGTAAAGCGCATTTTCTAAAAATTAATTATCACATCATTCCTCAAACCTCATTTTGCAATAAACAATCGGGTGGACCCAAAGTTGACACTTCGGCGGCGCGCCGTCATTCATCCAGCTGCTTTCTGCTTTTTGGCACGCTTATTCTTTTTTCTTCATCAGTTTTCGTTAAGTAGCTGTTAGACGAGGCAAGTACAACTACATAGCTTTGAAGTCTGTCAAACTCAAGAATTTTCAAAAGTGATTGCAGGAGCAGTTAAAAGCTGTCAGACGTAGCAATGCAACATATTTCGAAAGGCTGTCAAGATAAGAAATTTCAGAAAGCAGTTGCAAGAGCAGTGACACCTCGCGTGTAAATAGTCTTTCGAAAGTTGTGTTTTATATCCGAAAAGCGAGTTCCAGGAAAATTTCGGAAAACGCTTTTGTGCTGTTCAGACAGTGAATGAATTCCTGGCAATCTCACGATACTAAAATGCAACCTTGAGCCGTGTTACCGGTTGTTTGTTATTTATCTTATTTACATTCCGAAAAAAAATAGTTAAAAGCATTTTTGTATGTTCAAAATTATTCTTTATTCTAACAAATTCGCGATCAGTGTCACACGGCAACACTATTAGTTTGACAGCACTTGCAACAGAAATGAAAATCCGGGGCAGTACGAGCAAGTTGAAGTATATATTTGAAATCGGTTTGCGCTTTTTCAGTTCCAGTCACACTTTGCAACTTTTATTTCTGAAACTGATTGCAGAAAAGTGCCAACGATTTCTTTCTGGCTGATCACATGTAGAAATATAATTTATATTTCTCAGTTTGACAGCGAGTTACATGTAAAAAGTTGGAAATATTGCCACTTACACATTCTTTACATGTTGCAGGTAAAGTAACTTCCGAAAGCATTTCGGAAAATCGAACCCTATGATACACTTTTTTGTCCGTTTACACGGTGAATCAACTTGCAATAGTAGGAAGTGTTTTACGTTGGCAGTCTTCTCCTTAGAAAAAAAGTAATGCTTATAATAATATAATTTTTTGCAGCTAATTCAGTATAAAAAGGTACTTTGTGTAAATAAACCTGAGAGTCGGTTCTACACCACCTTTACTTATCATTGTTGACAATTAAAATAAAATGTATAGCTTGAGAAAATAAAATTTGCTTATTCAATTGTGAGTATAAGTGAAATAAATGGAAACCTATGTATTTAAATAGTTTTTATTCCATAGTTTTTCATCGATTTCATTGGTTGGAAATCAATTAACAAATCAATCAAAAGTTATTAAAAAGGAAATAAAAATAGTTATTTCTCAGTACTTTAAACAATTTTATTTTCATTTAAAAACATAATCTACTTCGTTTGTTCAATTTATATCAAGGAAACCATCCGAATATATTTTTCTAATACAAATTACTTGTTTTTTTCTTTTATTAGTTCAAGTTTTATTTATTAAATTTAGCTTTAGTATGCCTTGAAAAATTAATATTTACAATCTACGAATTTCTTCATAACTATTGTATGTACAAAAAATGTGCATTAAATTTAGTACCAATTACCAAAACTGCCTTATTTTTGACCGTTTTCTCGTACTTCTAAAAAACAACGTTGAGCTAAGGGAGTGTAAAAACAAGTCACTACATACAACACTTTTTATACCCGAGCGCACTGTGTGCACAAGGGTATTATAACTTTTTATTATTGCATAATGACGTTGAATGAAGAAAAATCCACCACAGACATTTTTATGATTATAACAAATTTAATGAATTGAAAATTTTGCTAAAAATGCTTAAATGCGCATAAAACAGGCACAGGATGTATAATGAATTGATATTTAAATACTTCATTCATATCAGGAGAATAAATTAATTCCAATTATTTTTTATATTTTTTTGCAACACTCGCTTGGTTCGAAAGCACTTGATACTGCAGCACGACCAAGTTGAAAATTACTCAAAAGCGATTTGCGTTCTTTCAGTTTTCGAAAGTGATTTCTACAAATCTGCAATAAGGACTTTGTTGGTTTATACAGTAAAGTAGACTTTCGCTTTCGCATTTTGACAGCAAAAAATAGCTTACCTTGCCATGTCTTGCCGCACCTTTACGTAGAGGGATCAAAAGTAGAATAGCAAGAGGAAATACAAGAATACATCGTGGAGGAAATATAAAAGTGAAGAAGTTGCCGGAGTAGAAGCAGAAAAAGGAAACGAATTGTGTATAGGTGAGATTAGTGTGGCGTATGGATAAAAAAAAAAATACTTCGCTAAAAATTTTCCTATTGTAACAAGAAAAACGATACCAGAGTGATTAAAAAACAATTAAATATCAACGTGGAAAGTTACAATGCATAAGCGGTCGTTAAAACTTTTATTTACCATGAAGTTTTGTGATGTGGTTGTAGAATAAAACGTGTATGTGTTTGTGTGTTTTTTCGCTTTCGGGCTGCTGGCCGCAGGACCTATCCTAGTGCCGTCTGCGCCATTAAGAAGTTCAGCACTTCAATTAAACATGATTAATTGTGGAGCATTGTTTGTGTGCGAAGATGTGAATGTGAAACATCTAATGAAAATTATATGTTAACCCTTTCGGCAACTGCAAACTGTCGTAACATTTCTTTTACTGCATCACTATGTAAATTCTTAATTTTCCTAAGTATGGAATGTTATTTGAATTCAAGAAATTAATAAAAGATCTAATTTTATCCAACGGATTTTCCACTGTCTATGCAGGAATAAAATTATCCCGCATTTGGACAATATGTGACTTAATATAATGGCCTTAAAATCTGATGATAAAAAATATGCCAAGATATAATTTGCCAATCAATAGTGTGTACTTCAAATATACTGAATAATAATGACCTTATTCATAAAAAATAAAATAGATTTAAATAGCTTTATAAATTGACGTTTTCATACGTTTATCAATTTATAAACCTTTTTTAAAGCTATTTTAGTTTTTATATAAAAGGCTATAAGAGTTTAAGCAGTGAAATTATAACCTTTTTGTATTTCCTTTTTTTTAATTGCATGATAGATTTATATAACTTACCCCAAAAGGTACTATCTTATTAAATGCTCACCAACTGAAATAATTAGTATTGGCGAACCCCTGAAATCAAGTCAAGATCAAAGAATAAGGCGAAATGTCGAATAATAATCCGCATGGCCACATCACCCAACCGACGCAAAACCCTTCATGGAATCATTTGCAAGTAAGTTTTTGAATTTCCGCGCGCACTTTTACAATTAAATGTCCTCGAAATATATGTATGGGTACTAACAAATCGACGCACATATTCCTACCTAGTTGTATTGAATATTATGCGCATATTTATTGCGCCCGTATTTTACTCAAGTAATCACCACACTTACATACAAACACGCATACCTATGTAGGCATATGTACTATAGTAAATATATATATATGTATTTTTAATGCTCTCCTATACTTAAAAACAGATTCCATCGTATATACCGAGGCAGCCTCAGTTGGCGCACATGTCCAACGAACGCCCCATGGTGCGATCACCATCGGCATGGCATGCACCGGCGCCGCCACCGGATTCCCTTTATAATTTCATGTCGGCCAATCATAAAAATGTAAATTGATTAAAAATGAAAAATTATACGATATTTAGATTATCTACTTTTAACTTTACTGTTGTATTTTCAGTGAATTCTAAAACAACAGCTTTTATTTAGTAATTTTTTTTCGTATGCCTTGCTTTGCTCTATTTTTTAAAGAGTTTTCGAAATTTGTTTCTTTTTTTTGCCGTAAAATTAATTACATATTTTTTTCGAAATTTGTTTCTTTTTTTGGCCGTAAAATTAATTAGGTACATATTGTTTTCGAAACTTGATTTTCCGAAATAAGAGCTTACACATTAGTTTAATACTGTTAATACAAATAATAACGTTTGATATACATACTTTGCGTAGTTTCTTTGATAACACAGTTCTACAAAAAAAAAACAAGGAATACGTCCGAAATAAAAATTAGTGTAGGGTGTAGGTACGGTCGAGTACAACATGAAAAAAGGTATCTTATAGTTCCTGAACACTCAATTTTTTCAATAAAAACCGCAATTTTCGTACTTGATGCGCCTATCTATTAATAGCTTCACTATTTTTCAAAAGATTTTAAATATCAAATCTGTTTTGAAAAGAGGAATTATGTTCCTTTAAACTGATGTATAAAGATATATTGTTAGACAAAGATTGTTGGGAGTTTTCACCGATTAAAAAAAATCTATTTTTCTTCATTTTTTCATGTTTGACTATCGTTTATTGTAAAAATTTCATTGAAAGTTGTCAAAGATGTGGCATTGTTCTAAAAGTAAATCTTTAAGCGACAAATTGATGCCTCACTAATTAAAATCAAATAAGTACGTCCTTGAATTTTTCAAAGTTTATTAAATAGAGTGAGATCATCTATGACATATTTATTTTCCATACGCTTATTTAACAAAAGTTTCGTCATTGCATTAACCCATTTGATGTTAGTGTTTGGCCCAGCTTCTCCTCCAATTTGTTGCGTGCTCCTTTACCTGGAGTTTCATCAAAATGAAATCAATAATCAAACTATCAAATGTTTTAATGCAAAGGCTAAGTGTCGATTCACATGTATGTATGTACATATATGGGTGTTTCCATGAAAATGTAAGCCGCAAATGCAGGGAAACGTCTTCAAACGACTTTATAAATTTCAATTTCGCATTCAGAAGGCGGAAAGATGTTACGAAAACACGAAACGGTATGGAGGAGAATAAAAAAGAATTGAAAAATTGAATAAAAAACTAAATTATATTAGGTATATTACTAAAATATTGTATTCGGGAAAAAATAATTGTCGCGTACGTTGCTTTTTTTAATATAAAACTACTTAGAGATAATTTCGTTTTAAATATGAAAGGTAGATACATTATTTAACTTAGTTTAGGAAATTTTAAAGAAAAGAACAAGTAATTAAAAAAAAACTTTTTTAAGATTATTATATTATTTATTAGTTATAAAAAACGAGAACTGAAAACTTAAATTATATCGACCCCAGCACCACATAACGGCTAAATCTTTTGTGAAGTTATTTCTTTTCATTTAACTAATACACGTTCTAAATATGAACGAAATCGGACCATAAATACAGCTTTTCCAAATATCTCGACTCCTGCGCCAACTAAAGGGCAAATTTTTTGTGGATTTACACACGTTTTACATTATTCAACTACTTGAAAGCAATTCTGGTCCATTCTCTTTTGTGTTTTATATTTGCTTTTACACGTTTCAATTTTGTTGAATTCAAGTCTTTGGCTCTTTAAATGGGAAATTGCGAAAATGTCAAAAGGAAGACGAGAAAATTGAAACGACTCTCTTCCATATGCGAGCAGAATTGAATTCAATACTTGAACTGTGTAAAATCACACTTATTCTTTTTCATGTAAGTAATATACATTCCAAATATGAAACACATTTGACTCCAAATACGGGTTCTTCAAATATTTCGACACCTGCGCCACCTAGCGGATTCTGAGCTAAGTTTGAAGTTTCAAGTCTCTAGCTCATCGGAATGTTAGTTAAAAATTAAAAAAAAAACTTTTAAAAACTCCCACGATTCGCAGCAAAGAGCTGTAACAAACTGCATACATACATACCTACTTTTCAAGTTATTTGAATTCACTAGCATCGTCTTTAATGCGAGGTGTATGTTAACAAATTTACGTACCTCCAAAACTAATGCAGATCACACTATAAAACTTTTAGGGTATTGTAATTATACTATATATGAATTTTCACTTCCGGTGTGGTATAACAAAAAAAACGTTTTTTAGAGAAATTTTCCCACCAAACCGCGAAGTTCAAAAATTTTTTGAATTGTTTTTAATACGAAAAAATAAAGTAAAAAATATGCATACGATTTCATATTTTACACAGGTACAATTACCCAAAATATGAAGTAATTATACAGCATCACTCTTTTTTCCTGTCCGCTTGACGCGAAATGTCCCATATACAAATTTTTTTTCATCAAATTTTTGGAAATCGGGCGAGGCAAAACTACTTCACCAATTCGTTCCAAATTTGATATAAACATTGCGCCCCTTCCATGAGGGCGTGGTTTTTGTCAGATTTCCTAAATTTCCAAAATGATGCCTAGGGATAATTTGAAAGGTCTATGAATCCTCTTCAAAACATATTTGATTTTTAAAATTGGATGAAAAATAGTAAATCTATCTCTACTATATATAAAATTAAAGTCCAAATTTGTTGTTATAGGAAAACTGGCGATGTACTGAGTCGATTTCTATGATTCAAGTTTTAAGATGACATGTTCGTACCACAGTAGAAGATAGGGATATTTTTAAAATAGAATTTTAATAATATGTATGTGCCGCTCGGTAGTTGACAATGTCAGGTCCCTACCTTTCGTTGCAAGCTCAGATGACCCACAAGGTAGTATCCTGGATGCACTGTAGGCAGTGAAAGATTGAAGATGTATCTTAATGGCACACAAAGCGAATAGCTACATTTCTTAATTAAAAATTAAGATAGCCCATCTTTATCACATTTCATCGAAGGTTTCAGGGAAGATATGCCATTAATTATATCCAACTTGGAAACCGATGAAGACCCAAAGTCTACGACTTGCGATAAGCCCTCACAACTCGGGTTAAACGTACTTTCAGACTTGAAAAAATCAGCGAAAAGATTTACAGTGTCTGACAAACTTTCAGCGCATTTCTCATTTAGAGTCACACAAGTTGGAATATTAGTGCAACCTTTCTTTCACCGAATAAAGTTCCAAAACGCTTTGGGATTACATATCAATTCTTCTTCGAATCGGGAAATATATTGACTATACAGGAATTTATCAGGTACATTGAATTGGGCCATATAATAAATATATTTTTCTTTAAAAATTATATTGTTAGTGGCTTTGTATAGATTAGAGACTTCGTTCCTTTGATTCTTTAGTTTCTTTAAATTCTTCGTGTACCAGGGCAATTTATGAACACGGGAAGGGCAAAGCGAAATATTTTTACGAAATAATTCAAAAATATTGAGCAGAAAAGTTTCAAAACATTCAGATACACTTTTTGCATCAAAAACCGAACTCCAGTTAACTTGGAGAATTCTGGAATTTAAAGAGTCAAAGTCAGCATCTCTAAAGTTAAAAGACCGTGGCACATTTTATGATGTAGAAAAAACATTAAAACATTCTAGAGGTAATGAAAGAGGAACATGATGCATAGCAGATTTACATAGCGGAAAATTACATTCGTTTAAATAAAAAATCGAGTCCTCGTCAATAAATACAAGATCAAGAATATTATTTAGCTTATTAAAGAAAGAGTTTTTTTGAATGAGGTTAATGCTAAAAAGACTATCCAAAAAATTTATTTCATGAAGTTGGTTTATATTGGTTGGCGTAAGAAAACCGTTATTTAATAAATTCGACCAAATAACCTTATTGAGATTAAAGTCACCGATAATACAAAAATGCCTGTCTTCGTTCTTTTCATAAAAACTAACAATATTATTTACATGAGCAGTATACAAATATTCTACGCTACATGGCGGAATGTAAGAGGCACAAATAAATAATTTGCCAAAATTACCAATAATACTCGCACAAAGTTGATCGAGCAGGGAATCAGAATTCAAAAGCTGTACGGCTGACGAGCGTAAAACACGCTTTACAGCAATTAAAACACCGCCCCCTCTGCTACAACCTGTTTTGCTAGAGTCCCTATCTCTGCGATACACTTCAAAAAATTTTGAATCAAAAAACTCCTAACTGAAAAAATTACTGTTGAGCCAAGTTTCGACAAGAACATACATACATATCAAATTCAGACCGCGATGTTGCTAAAAACACATCTTTAGCTTTTGTACGCATACCTGATATATTTTGCGAATAAATATTAAGACTATTTGTGCTATCAGAAACCTTTCCTAAAGAATTTTCACGCTTATTTAAACTAAGTTTACTCCTTGGGTAAAAAACGAAATGGCCGGATTGTGATTCCTGCAGACCATAGATTCGAGAGGTTATTAAAGAATGCGGGTTGTTGTTGTTGTTGTAACGGGTGAAACGCCTAGCTTAAAACTTATGCTTTGAACATCATCCAGAGAGACATCTTTTTTGCGAAGAGATATAATTCTTATCAATAGCAAAATGCTTCTCTACGAAGTCAATAATATAAGCATATCCTTCATTAGTTTTAATTGCACCCAGTAACATGCGATCAGCTGTTTTTCGTACTGGCAAATTGTTGCAAGTTAAAAATTTTCCAGTAAAAATTTGCAACTTCTCCTCCGAGTGAACTGTCATTTTACTCTCTCAATTTCCCCTACTTTGCAAGTTTTTTGGATGTATGAATTCCAAAACATGATAGTTTGTGACAATTGTTAAAAATTATTTGCTGCATGAACAGGCATATTTGCTTCAGGAACGGGCAAAAATTTTAGATTTGAAGTAACTTCAAGTACAAAATAAGGTTTTTTTAATATAAAAAAATGAAGGGTTCAGGAACTATAAACTATAAAAAACCTTTTTTCATGTTGCACTCTACCCTACTCACAACCTACACGTAAGTTTTGTTTCGCGTGTATTCCGTGTTTTTTGTAGCAGTCTGTAATTTTCTTAGATTTCAACTTTTCTCAATAATATTTCATGTACATTATGTTGTTCACACCTTGTTTATCACTACTAATTACATATACTGAATGGACTTACTGACTTAATACTGCCTTTATTTATTCGTTCTGGGATGGTAGATTTTACAGGAGCTAGTATGAATGTATAAACCCTTATGTTATTCTATGTACATACATATATTATAATTTTAGCTGGTGCTTAGAGTCTTTTAACTTTGGAAATATGTAAATATGTATGCATAATAATTTTACTTTGCACTTCCATAGCTCGAACATCAGATGAATTCCTTGCTGCCGCGTTCACTACTACCGCCATTCGATTCGATGGACTTATCACTTCAATCAAGTCGTAGTTCCAGCTCTCCTCTGAACAAAGTAGTTGGGGGCCATGCGCCCGGCATGCTGCCACATGAATATGGTGGTCATAAGCATGGTGCTACCCCACAAACCCCAGGTCCTCTGCCGCCTCATCAGCACCTGCAACATTCACACCAGCAACAGGCACATCAGCATCAGCAACAACAACAACAGCATCAGCAGCAGCAATCGCAATCACAGTTGCACGGACCAAATAGTTATCCGATGTAAGTTTTTTAAATATAAATTATAGAAATGCTTTTCTATTTTTTACTTCGGTTTTCTTAGTCATAATTTATCATCGAACTCACCCTCTAGTTTAGCGCAACAGCAACAGCAGCAACAACACCAACAACAATCCCAGCACGCACATCATTCTCAATTGTCTGCGCTGCAAACATCACCAACCACGCATGGCATACAAAGTGCTACACCACAATCCCCGGCATCACCCGCAGCAAGCCAGGGTCCGGGTAAATATATGAATACAAACGGCAATGATTGCGAAGG
>JAPVRG010285409.1:3738-15981 GCA_029783565.1 Rhagoletis cerasi
ACCGCGACTAGGTTAATGGACGCGGCCTTTAAATTCACTTCAAACTATTGGCACTGCTGTATCGTGAAAAGTTTCGGGATCGCTGCATACCGAATTTGTGTCCTAGTTGACCCTTTATCACCAACACCCGATCCAAATAGGATAGCGTGGGTATATTATCTCCCAAGAATATTCAAGAAGGTCCCTGTATCCCAAGAAGCTTCGAACTCATTCCGCTCCGAGCCAATCACTGCGCGCCCTTCTGTGTCAGTCCCAGTCATATACCATCCTGAGAGGTATGGGCGGGGTATAGCGTCTGAAACTATGGTCTTTTGGAGGTATTTACGGATCAGCGAACGCCTTGTGTTAAGCGTCGGCAATCAAGGAGGATCTTAAAACTAATATATTCAAAACGTTCGTTGCTGATGGGGATTATAACCGGTAATTGACCGATCAGAATTCAAGCGATAAAGCTTAACATCATCCTATGATGAGGTGGAATCTTCTCAACATCTGCTACTTAGCTGCCCGGCTTTCGCGAGCTTAAGGTTTATACGCCTTGGGTCTCACTTTATTCTGACTACAGAATAGCTTTAGGGAACAGAGATTAGTCGCTTGCGGAACTGTGTTATTACAACGGTGCGGGTAGCCCTGTATAGCAAAAAAAAAAACCTGATGCTGTCGTATGCAGATGATATAAACATCGTCGGCCTGAAAGTAAGGGACGTTAGAACAGCATTTTCCTGCTCATAAGAAGAAGCGAATGAGGTTGGTCTAGTAGTGAACTAGGATAAGACAAAGTACCTCCTGGCAATACATATGGAGTCTCCGAGTATTGGGACACTCTTCACTGTTGGCAGTTATAACTTTGAAGTAGCGAAGGATTTTGTCGACCAACAATGTCATCCTAGAAATCAAGCGAAGAATAACTCTTGCCAACAGGTGCTACTTCGGGTTCGGCAGGCAATTGAAAAGCGAAGCCCTCTCTCGATGAATAAATCTTACGCTCTACAAAATCTCTCATCAGGCCCGTCCTTTTATTTGGCGCAAAAGCATGGGCCATGTCGAGTTTTTAACGACATGGATAAAGTTAAGTGCATAAAAAATGGATTGCGACGCTCCAGCGAAAAGATACATCGAATCGTAACACATTAATGAATAGCGAAAGCAAGGGCGCCCACGAACAAAATGGGAGGACCAAGTGCGGAAGGACCACCCTTCTATCGAAACAAACAACTGGCGCAAATTCACAAAGGAGGGAGGCAATTGGCGCAGTTGGTTTGGTCTCGGCCCAAATCGACAAATTCAACAGGCGAATTCATTTTAGGTGGTGTTGATAGAATAGCTGATCTGATTCGCCTCCGTATACATGTTTTAAAACTTCTAATTTCACTTGAGTGAGTGAGTGAGAGTGTTGAAAGTTTGTTTTCCGCTTCTTCCTGGAGCGAAGAATAGCTGAAATTTGACACTTGTATACAGGGACCGAAAATAACAGTTATTTTTTCCAACAGTCAAACATGGCCAGATATTCTTTAAATCCGAAATAAAAGTCCTTTCCGGATAATAAACAAACCGCTTATCCAAATTGAACAAATTTGGTATCAAATGAAAGAGGACTGAAATAGCTATTAAACAGAAATAACGAATGAAGGTTACCACCTCAATATTTTATTTTTTTTTATAATTTAGTACAACATAATTTTATATACCTGACCCAATGTTTGTTCTATGGTATCTAATTAAATAACATTTTTTGTTGAAATATGTTTCAAACGGTGGCTTTCCTGGTTTAGACATTTCAGTTTCAAAGCCATTTTCGTCCTCTTTCATTTGATAACAAATTTGTTCAATTTGGACAAGCGGTTTGTTTATTATCCGGAAACGACTTTTATTTCGTATTTAAAAATATCTGGCCATGTTTGACTGTTGGAAAAAATAACTGTTATTTTCGGTCCCTGCTTGTATAACAAAAGCAAAAACAAAATGCATGTAAGCGTTTGCTTTTGTACTACCGCTACCACCTTAAATGAATCCGCCTTGGACAAATGGTTTTAGTGCCAAAGAAGAAGTAACACATTGAATAACTGTTCAGGACTGTGTTGCCAGATCAGGGGGTTTCCCGCTAGGAAATTCAAAAAGAATTTTTGGGGGTAATACATTGTAATTAAGCCATTATGTTTGGTGTCAAATAAATGAGACATTACCGACGTTGCTTTTACTTCTAAAAATGTTTGCGTAGACATTGATGCTACAGTCAAACAATGAAATTGTCGCAGAGGTTAAACATTGTAAGGAAACCTTCGGAAGAATACTGAGCGAAAGTTGTAGATGAAAAAGATGCACGCAATAATGCAAGGCTTGAAAATATTTCAAAATTGGCTATGACATTAGTCAGTTTACCATTTTATATGCTTCGGTTGAGAGAGCATTTTCGATAGTCAATATCATAAAGGCTAAGATGCGAAACAATATGGGGATAAAAACTGCGGATGCTGTAATGAGAACTACATAGACTTCTCTTGGCTAGTGATTTTTGTGCGCAGTTTAAAGTATTGAAACGCTGAAATGTTTTTTAATGAAAACGTATACCAAAGTGATTTTCAATTTGTAGTGCTGGACGCTTTTTCTGAAATAAGAGATAGTTAAATCCAATAAAGTTTAATTTCAAATTCGTTCTATTGATCTCCATAATTGTACTGTACGATGGTTGATTAAAGTTTAAATGAAATGAAAAATTGCATCCCCCGGAAATGTATATTCGAATAAAATACACTATCGACAGTTGAAATTGGAAAATAAAATTACAATAAGTTCTAAATAAATAAATTTAGGGGTTTGAAAGCGGAATATAGGGGAAAATGGCACGTCCTTGGAGGTAAACTGCTCCAACAACCTGGCAACACTGGGGCAGCGAACAAAACGCAGAACTACCGTACTTACGGAAGAATGTGACATAGGTTTATCCAGGCAGCATTAAAATTTGGGGCTGACTATCTGAAGTAAGATGTTATGCGTTCACTGCTTTGGTTATTTAATCGTATGGATTGCAGCTTACTACTATGTGTATGCATTTTATTTTTTAGTTATTATATATTGTTCTTCAAGGAGAAATTACCTTACAAAAACTCTCAACCTACCAAAGCCCACTGGTTTACTAAGAGTTAATTAAATATTTAACCTCCACAATAATTTTTTCGGCACCACCTTCTGCTCATAAATAATATATATGTATCTGGTTTATTGAGTATTATTTTCCTAAATTCTGTATAAAAATATTTTCTCTGTTGTAAATTTTTTGTTGTTCATTGCTGCAACAAATATTTCCGCCCACTAAAATGCATGCAAATACACAAATTTGCATATGCATAAATAAATTTAAAGTTTACTCTCGCCAATTCACTAACACCAAACACCAAATTACCGGAATTCGAGCGGAAAACGGAAGTCGAATAAAATGCATGCGCATGTTGACCCAACGCGTCGCATTTGTTGTGCGCCCTTGCATTTCCCACCCACCATACAATCCTCCTGTTCGCCTTCAATAACAACATACATACTATCAACAGCTGGCTTTTTGCAAACATATAACCACAAAAAATATTAACCACAACAACCAGAGGCACAAGCAACAGCTGTCAAGTGTGTTGACTCAACACTCAACACGGGTGGATGAGCTGCTTGTTGTACATATTGCAGCGCTGTGGGTGGGTGCAGCGCTGTGTCCTTTCTTAGTCACCAGCGACGGCCATGAATTCCAAGAATTTTGCAGTACTTCCGCGATGGTCGAACAATGTATGTATGTATACTTGAGAGTGTGTTTTATAAATATATGTATGTGTGCATGAGAAAAAATAAAACAATTTAATATATTTGCATATTCCAGTTGGTTGCTATATATTTACTAATGTCTGGTGCAACTGTTTTCAGAAGAAGCTTAGTTAGTGCTTATGAATGTTTTGTTCTTCATAGAAGTAAGCTATTATTCACGCAAAAGTTTTTGAGCGGCAAGGGTTAAAATGGTATGAAATTTGCGTTGGAGGGAGGCTGATACTATTTTCTTATTTTCTGAATTAGCATGAAAGCCTTCAAAAAAGTGGTGGCGGAAGTTATTAATCTCAGGGGTGTTAATTATTAGGAATTACGCCAAATATACTTTGTTGCTTTTGAATACGAAATTTCTCAGAAATGTTGCCTTTGTTGCATTCATTTAAAAATGAACAAATTGAAATGAATGAAGTTGATGAATATACTATACAAACCTAACACAAAAGGTGGTGAACCAATTTAACATCTGAGGACCAAATAATAGACTAAAGAAAAAGATTTCACCGCAGTACAATCGAATGTGCAGTAAGTTGGCTGTATCCTGCTTGATATGCAACCAGAATATGCAGCTAAAGGTGAAAATAGTAGCCTTTGGGGTAACAGCGCCTTTGGGGTAACGGGGCTTGAATACTCTGCCGAGTAGTTATATACGAGACTTCCATAGTTGAAGCTTCCGTCTTCCACACATGATCTGCAGAAAAAATTTGGTCGGGCATTAAATTGAAACTCACGTTTAAACAGTGTCTGTACCATATTTGAGGACGTTGCGTGCAGTCTTGAGAGCGTCTGCCAGGAAATGTCTAGCCGAGCCCCAAAATAACAATTCTGGAGAAACGAGTTTCCTCATCTGTGATATACATATATGTGTACGTTGGTCTACAAATCAATCGAAGGCGATTGACAGATCAGGCGCTAGGATATATTAACGGATACGGGTTTATATATACCTGTCACTGAGCGATGTTGAAATTTAAGCTGACTTAAAGAGAGCAGATGAAGTTTGCTTTTAGTTATTTTGTTGGGTAGCTAAACAGCTATCTATGTTCATTTTGGAGATATCTTCCAGTTCACCAACTGAATAGGCATTTATTCCTTTTCTTGATAAAACCGGACAAAAGCATAGAGAGTCTTCTAAAGTTTCCTCGGCTCCTGGCCTCATATGATTTACACGTTCGTCGCTATTTTAATTCCTATGTTAAATGAGTGTGCCGCCAGTGGGCAGTGGCCTGATGATCTTCGAAGCTTTGCAGGTGGTTAACCTGTTCCAGCTCACAGCTACTTGCCTTTTCAAAACGTTATCTATATCGCTCTGCTGATTTTTAACGTTTGTTTTATGTCATTTATGTGTTCTTTCCCAAAAAAAAAAACAGCGCTCCTACTTTCTCGATAATTTTTGTCCCAACTGTATCATCCCTTTTCTTCAGTTAGGACCTGGAACCTCCTTACCCAATTCAGTCGCGGAATCATCTAATCTATGTCATGCACAAATCTCCTGCGTATTGATCTAAGTCCGACGGGTCTTTCCGTAAATTCGCCCGTCGCGACGCGCTTGAAAGCTGACATAACTTGAGGTCTATTGATGGCAAGTTTAGTATTGTTTCCGCCTTGAGATAAAACGTTTTCTTCGGTACTTTTCTGCACTTAGCGCAAGCGAATGTAGAGCAGTCTCTGTAGATCTGTCCCTCGTGTAAGCATGTTCCGCCCTGGATAAATACCCTGGTATTATAGTATTCCTTAACTTAAATAAACTTCTAATTACCGGGTGGGTAAAGTAAAAACACAGTAAGTTCAGGGAATCTGTAGGGAGTAATCTATTGAGTAGAACCGACGTTAGCTAACTCAATAGCTATTTAACCGGCCACAACTTACTGCGTTCTTACGTGCCCGAGACATGATGTCCGTCAGCTTTATTTTGACGAGGATGAGAAGTCTGAGCACATCTTGTCCGGCTTTGCAAAGAAAAAATTACTACATTTTAACTGCTGGCAATCACATGAACTTTTAGAATTAGGTAGATACCTACCTAGCAAGCCATTTCAGAATTCATTTAGGAAACAGAAGATATGAAGGTTAGGCGCTTTTCCGCGAAATGTAAAAGTTCACGCTAGGTTCATGGAATGATTAGACAAAGATAAGCTGTGCTCAGGATGCTTTCCGGTTGAGGATTTCTCTAAAAAAATGCTTACACATTAGGGACGTACAGTGCGGAAATTTCAATTTTTTCACTACAAAATCTAATATCTCGAGAGCAGCATTTAAAAGCTTTTGAGATAGAAAATTCCGGAAAAATAATTTCGTTGGATAAAAACATTAATCTGGCCTTTCAAATTACCTTCAAAGGTAGGAGGTTTTTAATGTTTTCCATTTTTGACCTAACATATTTTTGCTGTTCTTGCGTCAAGGGATCCGTTCACATGTTCACAAGAACCCAGGATCGCATTTAAATTCATCCGTTTGTCTGAAGATTATTTCAAAAGGATATAATACTTTACCGGTTACTTTTGGTATAGATGTTGTTACATAGTAGTCAAAGCAGACTCCTCCTTCTCCTTCACTTACTTACTCACTCATGGCAGCCCTGGATAATTTGCATGGGGAATATTTACTTTTCTACATCTGCGTCACAATTATGAGGCCAGAAGGGCCGAAGTTCCACGGAATTCTTATTAAATTTAATTCGCTGAATTTCACATACTATATTTCTTTGATACAGTATGCACAAAAATACATACTTCTGGTTAAGACTTATACCATACGTTTATTGTAATTATTTTTAGAACTGTTTACATATGTATGTCAGCTACCTTATTTACACATTTATTTTTGGTTTAAAATTTTCTACTAAGTCCCCTAGCTATTTTTAACGCCCACACGAGCTTTTATTTACTTATCCTTTCTTCGTAACGAAATGACGTACACCGGTGGAGTTTTAGTTACTATTATTCTACACACCCTGAAATATATTTATGTACATATGTATGTATATGAGTTTATTTTCATTTTCATATTTATTTATATGTATATTGCACGGATATTCCCCCATTGTATCAAATGTATGCATGTAAGTATGTAGGTCCATCTATTTATAAAAGCAATGTGACGCCTCAGGTGGATTGAATTTTCGAAACATCTGTTGTTGCTTACGTCATCTTTTTGCATGCTGTGATTTCGTCACACAATATGAAATCTAGTTTTATTTTAAAGTCCTAAATCAACAAAAAAATACGCACATACTGTTGTTATTTCTCTGGTGCTATTTATTTACATATTCAATGTACCCTCAGCTGTGAAAAACAATAGGAATTAATTTTCAATTTCTTATCGGCTAGCTTAAGGAGCTTTTCGGCCTTTTAATTACAAAACAAACAATGTTTCTTTTTTCCTATGCGTTTTGACGTACGTATTTCATGCCTTCATAAGGAAGTCTGATATTTATGGAAAGAAAAACATAAAACCCAGGGACCGAGAACGCGTTCCGGTTTTTGTTTAGTTCTGCACGAGAACAAAATGAATGTCAAGAACGTTCCCACAAAAGAACCAAACGGGAAAAAAACGTTTGGGAATGTTTTCGTGAAGAACAAAAAGAGAAAAAGACTCTCTTGAACGTTATCAAAAAGAACGAAATGAGAACAAAGAAAGTTTCCGTGAAGAGCAAAAAGAGAGCCAAACACTCTAGAACGTTCTCAAAGAGAACAATATGAGAACAAAACGTTTGGGAACGTTTCCGTGAAGACAAAAAAATAATCTGGATCGAGTGCAAACTATTCACACAAGATGTCGGAACTGCCTTAGCAGAGGAAGACGTGGAAGCCATGGAGAGACCAGAGACGCATCTGATAGAGAATGAAGCTCTGTTGGCTTCAGTTTTTTCGGATCTCCGATTCCTTTTCCCTCTTCTTCCGAAGAGGTACCATCGTTAAGCCTTTTCGAAATTGGAGCAACTGTGGAACAGGAACCCAGTTCACAAGCGAATTCTTCAACCAGTAGTAAGTTTGGAGAAGGCCACATTGGAACACGTACGAGCCATACCAGCGGAGGGTTCAACAGCGATGTATTCCGGAAATTGAACTGAAAATATTCTTAACTATTGCGAAAATAAGCGGAACATCATGCCACAATTAGTAAAACTAGCTACAGTGGTCCATGCTACTCCGGAAACGCAAGTCACGGTCGAACGGTTCTTTGGTATGCGGTTCATATTGGGGACTTTGGAGCGAATCTGACAGGGACGATCTTGGACATTATGGTGGTATGTTGTAACAGTCAGGCCACCAATAAGGTCCTGAGAGCTTCCAAAAAGGTGTTGACCAAACGTGTAAGGAGTCCCATTTCATCGCCGAAAGGTTCCAAGAAAAATGCTCCACTCAAAGTCGAATATCCTGCAGGTTAATTAGCGAGAGAAGATAGTGTCAATCTACAGCATACCAGCGTTGAAGCCCATGAAGAGATTATTGAATTTTATTAATATTGATGATTTTCCCATCAAAGCTTGTACAAAAACTACAAAAATTCAATTAAATTTTAGTATTATAAAGTGTTTCAGTTTTGTTCCTTGCGAGAACGTTTCGGAGACTTTAGTTCCCAAAATATTCTTCGAGAGAAAGTTTCTGAAACATTTTTCCCATTTTGTTCTTTGATAGAACGTTGCTGACACTTTTGTTCCCATTTTGTTTTTTTAAAAATGTACCCGAAGGTATTGTTCACATTTTGTTCTCTTTGGGAATGTTCCCCAGGGTTTTGTTCTTATATAATTTATGTTGAGAACGTTCTCGACAGTTTTGTTCTCACTTTCGTTCTTGTGAAAACACTCCCGAAAGTTTTGTTCTCATTTCGGTTTGGGATTTTAAGCGTTCTTGGGAACAAAACTAGGAGAACTACATTTAGTTTTGATCATATCTTTTGTTCTCGGTCCCTGTAAAAAACACAAAGAACTAGGCATCTTTTTGGCATGGGACACTTGATTTTCTAGAAGAGTTTTTGGACTACTGTCCCAAAACACTGTCTCCTAACAATATTTTTGAGATTCTAGAGATCTTACTTTTTATTAACCCAAAAATTATGTTATCACCTTCAATGTGTGTGTTTCGGGGCATTATCATGCCCATTCCGTTGAGAGTAAGATTTTTATTTTCAAACTTTCCCGCATTCAGCGTCGCCTATAGTTCTTTCTATTTCCTTAGGAATCGATGGCGGAACCCTCGTTGGTAACTCTTTTTTTTTCTAAGTTTTATATAGCAAAGTAAAAACGAAATTAGCACAAGTTTAGAATCAATCGTAAATAAATATCCTTTACTTATTTATTTATTTTTTCAAAGAAAATTAAAATACATAAGGCTAATGTTAACACATATACATATGTAATGTAAACTTATACCCCTGCTCCCTGATAGATACTGTGGCAGCAACAGCAGCTTTACTGAGATTGTCGCCCGTCTGCTGCTTAATTTTTATTTTTGCTATTACTCGTATTTTCAATGCTGTTGTTTATTTTCATTTGTAAACATTATTTCCTCCTGTTTGTTGACTTAATTATCTTTACTTGCATTTATTTACTTGCAGATTTTGTCCTCTTACTTCTGGTTGTCTGCTGCTGTTCGAGCTTGATTGTTGTCTTTATTAATTTATTTTTATACGACTACTCATCCGCTGAGTGATGCGGCGGTGAAGCTAAGAATGCAGACAATAAGTGATGCGCACGGTTGCTGCTGTCTATCCAACGGTGGCTATTGTCAATGTTGACACAATATTGTTTGTTATTATTTTTGTTGCATACTTCCAACTCTTAATTCCTCGTCTTCTCTCTAGTCTATTTGATGTTGTGTAATAGGCAAGGTAAACGCTTATACTTAAAATGTTTCCCATAATCCGTTCCCTTCGTTGCGGCATTTGCAGAGTAGATGGGCTCTTTTACTGTAAGCATTGCCGGCATCAAAGCCTCAGGTGTTACCCATCTGTATTCCAAGCCCTTATGCCCTTAGTTCCTCAGGTATCTACTCAAGGGACACTGGCGTTGCATTTCCATTTCACTCTTACTGAGCGTACACAAATTGCCACTAAAATAGTTACTCCCATTGTCATTACAGCATGCACAAACCAAAACGTTCCACGCCATAAAAACTATGGATTAAAGAGCTTATCAAATTTATACGCCATCCACATATTGACAAGTTTTGACTATTAATTCTATATTATTTCATTTTAATTATTTATTTATAAAAACAGTCGATTCTTCAACAAAACCGTATAAATCCGATTGAGCATACATGACGATTTTTTAGATCGAGAAAATGTGCGTCACCTTCAACAAAAAAAAAATTACCAAAAATTAACGGTAACTCCTAGCTACTTCAAACTTACACTTTGTTTTACTAAAATTGAATGGGCTACAAAACTGCATAATCAAAATTTTTCTAGGAAATCTAATTAAAAAGCTCGAGATGTTTACGAACGTTTGTTGATTTTTTTTCAAACATTTCACAAAGTTTGAAACTTGGAATTATACGGTTTTTATTGAAGAATAAACTATATTTTTATATAGAATAATTAATATTATATACTAAAAAAATTAATAGTCAAAACTTGTCAATATGTGGGTCGCGTATAAATTTTATAAGTACTATATTTAATATACAAATTAACTACATTTCTTTCAGTTGTTTGGGAACTTAGTTAAAGAACTAGGCCTATCAGCTTTGGCAAGATAAGATTAGATTAGTAATACATTTTCTCGAGGTTTTTTTGTAGACCACATTTAAAAGTTAATCCATATTCCACGAAGACTGATATCCATTTACTGCCTAGCGTTGTATTATATATAGGCCGACTCATTCGTGATCGTAAAAATTTCGAAAGGCAATTTATTTTTATTCTAGTTCTCTGAAATCCTCTAACTGCCGTTCCTAAATTTGCGCGTCAAGCGCTAAGAAACTGCCAAAAATCCTCATGCCCATACAATTTGTATCAAGCACCCCACAATAACGCGGCGCTAATGCCGAGCAAATAAATTTTTCATTTTTAACAGGGCGTTACGTGTTGAAGTTGGGTGCTGGCGTTAGAAAACGCAACGTTAGCGCCCCAATTTAGGTGCGGCAGTAATATCTTAAATTGTAACAACTATCCCCCTTACTCATAAAAATAAGATAGATTTAAAGTGCTCTATAAAGTGGCATTTTCATACAAATTTTCGATTTATAAAGCAGTTAAAGTCATAAGTTAAGCAAGAAATTTTCATATGAAGTTGAGCTGTTATCTGATTATAATTAGTATAATTTTATTTAATAATTTGTTTGGTCTTTAGAAGACATTGTTTCCATTGTTCTTAATTTTTTCAGTCCAAAATCTTTGGACCTATTTCTCTGACCGCAAATGTATCAACAATATATGTACGTCGGTTGAGTTTTATGTCGATGTTTATTTATGTCCCTTTTTTATTATCTTCCGCTCTTTCTTCAATTTTATTTATTGTTTTTCACATTTTTATTACAAAACGTTGCGTAGTTGTTGTTGCGGTTGCATTAATTGCTCTTTGATGGAATTCATTGTCATCAAATTATACGAGTACTTTTCAATCCCCAGGCAATAAGTGTGCCGTGTCGAGTTTTTGCTTTACACTTATTTTTTTTCACAATTTCTTGACGCACTTCAACTGGGCAATCCTCCTCGGTCTGTACCCTTCAAATTTGTTAATGAAGTGACAGTTATCCTAAAGGCATTCACATTTTAGCAATACTCTTTGGGTCGTCCCAATTGCTCATCAAATACCAGTTGCTTCAAAATGTTTTCGGTCTTGTTTAGTTTTAATTTCCTTACTCTGCTCTCATCTGCAGCTCAGCTCCTTCCTTTCCGTTGCATCAATTTTCCAGCACTTTTCGTGTCGTAATTGATTCACTTTTCCTCTGCTGCTTTCAAATAACTTTTTCATGGTTTTGTAATTTGTTATTTGCTTTCTTTTTCCAATTTCCGTTTGCAACATTCGCATTTGCTTGGAAATTGACTCACTTTTATACTTCCTGATCCCTTTGTTAATTTTAATTAGTTGGTTGTAAAAAGTATACATTTACCTCGGTGTATACTGCTTTTATTTGGTGGCTGTCGTATTTTAGTAAAAGGAGGTGCATGCTACTCCAAGATTCTCAGAATTTAAGATCTGCATAATTCTATTTCAGAATCGTTAGCTAATTTCGGTGCCCCACATGGCGTCAGAAATGCAAAGTATATGTTTCCAGTAGGGCTGATGATACCCGGGTACCCGGTTACCCGGGTATTACCCGGGTGCCCGGGCAAGTCGGGTAATGCCCGGGTACCCGGGTACCCGATTACCCGGGTATTACCCGGCGCTTTTATTACCCGGGTATTACCCGATTTGCCCGGGTACCCGGGCAGTATACATATGTCGGTGCAAAAAAAAATGTTTTTTTAAATAAATTTTTATAAAGTCTG
>JAPVRG010285449.1:8535-20616 GCA_029783565.1 Rhagoletis cerasi
GAGTGGGCGTCTTGGGCGGAATGGCTTTAATTTTGTTTTGCAACGCTTCGGTTCTAATGGATGGTCAAAGGGGAATGCAAACAAAGGAAAGCAAACGCAAAAGCCCAAGCGAAGAATTTAAACTCTTGCCAGATGTTACCAAAAATATCGATCCGAAATGAAGCCAATCACGACTGAGTTAGGCCTCAATTTTAAGGCGAAGCAATATTTGTACGATTGGAGTTATAAATGAAATGCAGTGTTGCCATATTCACAGGTTTAGCTGTAAATTACATTTTTTAAACAAGCTTTTAGTTTTTTAAATAACCTCCCAATACAAATTACAGTTGTGTTAAAATTTCAGATTTGAAGGACATCTCTTTTGGTTTTTTGTAGGTTAATTTTTAATAAAAAGAGTCAATTGAGGTGCAGCGTTTCTTCTTTTGAGAAAAAAATGGTTTTAGCCACTCTTTGTATTCCAGTAGACACAGAAAATGGCGAAAGAATATTTTCCCAAATAAATTGAAGTAAACCCAAAAGAAGAAATAAATTAGAAATTCCAGCACTATGTGGTGTTTTAAAAATAAAGATCTCTTACAAAATTTTAAGTGTCGAGTCAATTGTATAAAAATAATAAAATTTAATTTCACTAAAACTAAATTTAATTTCATTAAAACAAAATGTGATTTAAATGTTCCATATTATAAAAACTGATTTTGTTAAGTTAAGTATAATTTAAACTGTTGTTCCATTTTCAATTTTATTTATGCTTATTACATTAATAAAATAATATAAAAAATATTTTAAAACAAACTTTCATTTAACGTGTGCAATAAAATAAATAAAGTAAAATAAGTTTGGGCTTTTGTTAAGGTTACTAAAAGCTAAATGGTAAGTGTATTTTTCATTGGAGATATGTTCATATAAATACATATGTTCATTTCAGTAATTATACTTTCCATTTAGCTTTCAGTAACCTCAACAAAAGCCGTGACTTATTTTATTTAATTTATTTTAGTGCACAGGTTAAATAAAAGTTTGTTTTAAAACTTTTTTAAAATATTTTATTTTGAACTTTCTAGTTATACATATTTTTTTCCAACGCGCTAGATTTAACTAGGTAATATATATTCTGAATATGAACCAAAACGGACTATATGTACGGGTTTTCCAAATACCTCGACTCCTGCGGCACCCGTTGGCAAAAGTTTTTGTGGAGTTATTCTTTTTCATGCAAGTAATTTGTATTCTAAGTGTGAAATAAATCAGACCATAGATGCATGCTTTCGAAATATATCGACCCCGGCACCACCCAGCGGATTAGTTCATCTCTCATATTGTATTGTCATCGGGTTCTGAGCTAAGTTTGAAGTTTCAAGTCTCATAATGAAGTTGGTTAAAAATTGATTACAAGATTTGGCCCAAACAAGCATTTGAAAAAATACCATTAAAAATTTCATAAAACTCTTAGTTTTACCGTTATTCAGCGTCCATTATATTGGACAGTGGTAGTCTAGATTTGTAAACAGGGAAGTGATATCAATAAATTTTCTTTTTTTCTTTTGCAAAATATATTTAAAAACTGAGAATAACATTTAACATTTTTTTTTATCTCAATTCCACCGAAAAATAGTTAATATGTTCATATATATTACACTACTCAATGTCGATTTTTGTGACACTTTCCAAAAGACGTTGTGACACGTTGCAAAATTTAATAACTTTATGTATGCACCTGATATTAATTTGAAAACGGTTAAAGGTAAACCAGTTCTAATAGTTTTTTTTCCTCATCTCGGAAAAACGTTGAAAGCTTTGGACACTACTAGAGCAACATGTAAAAACAATTAAAAACAATTCACAAGCTGACTTCACGAAATTCCAATTGAAAGTTACCTAAGAATATAAACTCTGCTTCGTTTAAAATAAATTATAGTTGGTATTCCTGGAATTAAAACTATGTTTTCTGCATTTCATTCCTGTATCTCCTTGGATTTTCGGCCAATGCTACCAGTTTAACTCACACACTTATGAGCACACATACATCAACATAATAAGTGCAGTCTGTTCATAACGAGGAAACAATACAATGCAGGTATCAATACTTTCACTTAGAACTAGTATCGAAAGAAAGTATCGATACCTGAAAAATATCGGATCTAGAGTATCGATACCTACTCGTAACGATACTATTTGCTATCAAGGTAATCCGTATGATAATATTAAAAGTTAATAATGTAGGAACTGAAAATAAAACACAATAACAAAGCAATACTATTGGGGTATTCACAGCGGTATCGTGTCCTTTTGTTGGTTGTCGCAAACTTTAAACGGCTAAAAATATATTTTCGGGATTCGTAAGGTACCATAAAAGTGATATTATGAATTTTCGTATCATTACAGTTACTGTTGGTTGTGGTTTCAAGTCCTCTAAACATTTATTTAACCGTGTACAACAATACGACATTTACGAAACCGTTTTGAATACACCGTATATGTTTAATGATGAATGCCATAAGATTTTTATAGTAGATAGATGCCGTAAACTAACGGGTGATTTATTTAGAGGTACTTTTTAAAAAATAAAAAACAGTAAAAGAAATCAATTTTATTTGTATTTACTATCATACAAAAGAACCATTCTTGAAATTTGATTTTTAGAGATAATTTCTTCCAAATGTTGGCCGTATCAGCGGCTGAGATCGTCCATTCTGATGATCCAATTTTCGATAACGCTTGTGAGTATATTGAGTGGTATTTAGACAATAACTCTAGTAATGTTGGCCTCCGTTTAATGTTTTAGTTTTTTCTTAAATATTTTTGGTAGCACATTCTACCCAAACCTAACCCTACACTTTTTCTTCTTTGTTTTCCCCCCCCTTTTTTAGTCTCCCCTACCTCTAGTACTGACCGCTAATGCCTTCAGTACGAAGAATAATAGAGTTCCTCAGTGACTTTTACATTTCTCTACTTCCAGCTTCCACGCGAACACTTGGGCCATGTATACGTCGCATTGCATTGACTTTGGTGAATTAATTGGACCGTACATACTTTGCATTATATCAACTTTGGTACCTTCTCGCGGTTTTCGATACTTGATTCAAAAGTATCGATACCAAAATGGGTATCGAACGAAAAGTAGCGAGTATGTAATTGTATTTACTCGTATCGTTTCATCCCTATTCATAACAAAACCAAGGTCTGAACAAAATGTATAACAAAGCAGTGAAAGTCTAAAACGTACGAAACAAACTCCTCGCCAACTACAACCACCAAAACAAACGGCGTTCTCAGCCATTCACCCTTAGTGTCTTTATGACAAATTTAATCTGATGGGTGGCTGCTTGACTTGCAAGTCGGATAGCAGGGAGTGGGGAGAAAGAAGTGGAAGTAAGGAAGGTAGCGCGCTACACAGAAACATACTCACTATTCACACTCCGCTCGGTCTAAGTATCTGCAATGAACGAAAAATTTGCACTCGACTAAGAAGAATGGTTTTCTTAATGGCTGCGGGCATAAAATGAAGGAAAGATGAGTGGGGTGAGGAAAGGTGGCACGGGGTGCTTTTTGCACACACTAGCAAACACAAGGGAGTGATAAGATAAAATTCCCGCAATAAATGTGAAAAATATATGGCCTAAACCGAAAATAGAAACAAATATCTGAATGAGCCAAAATACAAAAAATATTGGCAGAGACTTTCGGTGCCTCAAAACGTTACAGCATAAAGTTTGCAAATCTGACAGAGCACAAGCATAGGTAGAACTCGTATCTTAAGGGGAGTAGAGGAGATGATAATATAAGTATTTTAATTTTCGGCTCTGGTATTAAGTGAGCGGAGCTTCCACATTCAGGTTGTTCAGAACAGTTGGTCGCGATATCCTAAATGGTTTGGAATTCAATTCTATATCATATTTGTTACTTTTATACATGCATATAAATTATGTAAATATAACACTTCCATTAATATATTAATATAATATGTATGTAATTACATGATTTTAGAGTTGTTTATTTTCTCAAATCATTATTACTTTGCTTAGCAACCTTATACACACACTCTCTTCTTGTACAAAAATTTTCTTAACAGATTATTAAGGGTAATCGAATGACTCAAAATGTTGTACAATTTTCTCTCTTTAGCAGAATGAATATCTCTGAAATTATGATTATTTTGTAAGTTTAATTTTTTTGAACAATAAAAGTCATTATTTTTTGACTTTTATTTTTTCATCAAAAATAATGATTATTTTTGATTTTTTTTTAATTGAAAATAAAGCTAATTTCTTGAGCGTTATTTTATCTCTTAGAAATAAAAATTAGTTTTTGAGTTTAATTTTTTTTCTAGCAGATCGAAACACTCAGAACGCCACAAAAAACAGACCCGCTAGGTGGCACTGGGTTCGAGTTATTTTGAAAGTTTGTATTTATGGTTTGATTTTGTTCATATTCGAAACGTATATTACCTACATATCGAAAAATACTTTTTCAAAAAATGTTGGAGTCGAGAAATTTGGGAACCCCTCATTTAAAATTAAAAAAGTTGTCTGTAATTTTGATTAAACTCACCTTTATTTATGTATTTTGAAGCGCTGAACCCAAATCCGCAGTCGGTTTTCGCCTGGCGCCTCAAATTATGGAGTAAATTGCAAGCACAAATATGACTTTCCTAACTATGAACAAGTAAGGGTAGTAGTGTCTTCGACTATTCCGCAGGCTTCATACCTGATTTTCTCAGTAGACCTTGTATGACTAATTAGTAAGTAGCTCACAAAATTGTTTTGATTTATATCCGAACAATCAGTTGAAATGGAGCTATAGGTCATAGTTACCCGATCTTTATCATTTTCACTACAAATTTCATTCACCAGTTCCGGGTTTCCCTGCAGGGTGATTTAATTTGCTAAATACATACATATGTTTGTATGTACACATTTATAAACGACCCTCCAGCACTGCTGGAGTAAAGCGCTACATTTGGACCGCTACTGCACCGACTCCCAGGTAAGTAGCTATTCTATTAACCCGTGGTAGTGGGCATGGTAATGCAGAGTCGAACCAGTTTGAAGCAGAATTGCGAAAAACTATGAAAGGGGGCGTTTATAGATCACGAAAGTAACTACTTTAGACTCCTGGTAGTGCAGAGAGAGCCGATGGTTACTACCGCCTAGGATCTTGCCTTGTAAAAGTAATCACTGAAATATACGGCAAGTAGTCGATCGGTAATCGATGGAGTTTACTTAGTAGCTACCAATTCGGTCCTGTAATCGCTCCCCCGTACTGCAGGGGAAAGACAAAGCATCGCTTCAAGCTCATGTGCAGTATGTGGTTGACACAACAAATTTAACATACATATGTATGTATGGATGTGTGTATCTAGATATGTACATACATAGTCATCTGCTTTTCCCTTTCCGAATGGACTGTCATTGCAACTTTGTTATTTCGATTTTGCTGTTCTCAAGCTTAATTCTATTGCGAAGAAATTATGAAAAAGTGTAAAGAGATTTCGCTTAAAAATAGAAAGATATCGTGAAGAAAATAATAAAATGGTATCTATATATGGGCATCGTCCATCATGTCGAACGTGACCGTCGTACACATTCAAACTGAAAAAAACGCTTAATTAGCCCTATAATTGGTGGTAAAGTTGATTTTGGAAAGCTTTTCGTTTTCAAGATAAATGCGAACAACCAAGGCATTCGCACGGGACAAAAACAGAAGTGGTTTTCGCGGCCAACAATTGAAACGCCGATTTCAGCGAAACCCGGGGCAATATTTCAACTGGACTAATTTAGAATGTTGTGAACTGATGTCTCTAAAACCTGGTTTTGATTTTACCCAAAAATGATTTATACTTTTTTTAATTGAACCAAAATCGGACCATAAATACGGGTTTTTAAAATATCTTGACACTGGCACCACCTAGCAGTACCATTTTTAAATTTTTTTACTTATACGGGTGTCCCAGAAGTAACCTGCCAAACTTGAAGAGAAGGTAGGTGGGGAGGTGAGCTCCCTGATAAGCACAAATTTTTCAGGTAAAAGTGTCACCGTTTTTGAAATATTTAAATTTTTTTAAATTAAAAAAAATCGCGCCTTTTCATGTATTTTCTTTGACTGCATCTACAAACAAGGCTATACTTATTAAATTTTTTATGTAAAATACTTCCAGATAGTTGCTCCTCCATACTCAAATGCAATATAGTTAAAATATATTAAGGAACCATTATACAATTACGACTATTTTGGGATTTTCAACTTTTTGATATTTTCTTCCCCAACTTTGACTATCTATAGTGAAAAAAAAAATGTACTGAGCTAGAACCTCACATTAGATAAAAACAATTGATAATTTAATAAAGATTTCAGAAAGGTGCCACTCTTAGTATTTCGAATAGAAAAAAAAAGTTACACCCGCTTTTGTGGGTAAAGGACTGCGCCACGCTAGAATGTATTTAATAGATTTAAATTTAAGTTGCTCTTGTTACCGACAAATTACATGCTAAATAATACAAAGGTACATTATTACCTGCGCCTGACATTATTTTATGTTACTTACCGGAATTAGTGAAAGTGGACTTTGTGAAATTGAACTCTTCGAACATTGTGTTAATAATACTATGACAGAGAACACTGAGTATACGTCGCATGAATGTGCGGATATTCGCCTAATTTACGGTGAAGCTTGCTGTAATGCCAAAGCTGCTCAAAGGCTCTATGCGGAGCGTTCCCCAATCGCCGGCATCCGGGTCGTGAAGTATATGTGAAGGTAAGTAGTTTTTGCACCTTTCTTGGTTTAAGCCATTCTTCTTCTAACTTTCATTTTTCACTTTTTTAAGGTCGCATACCTGGAAGGCATGGTGGCGGGGCAGGTCGGACCGGATAAGTATACTATAGTATGTATCGCGTCCCTAAGCACATTGGCCTCACATTGGCCTCACATGGTTGAAGGGGGCGATACTAGTTATATTTAATCCGCTAGGTGGCGCAGAAGTCAATATATTCAGAAAATCCAATTCTGTTGAAATTAGAAATGTATAACCCATATACACAGGGCAATACTTGAATTCGGAATGGATCCGCTAGGTGTCACTGTACTCGGGATATTCCCAAAGTCTTTATTTATGGTCAGATTCAGTTGAAATCTGAAGTGTGTAATCCATACATGAAAATAAGTACTTTGGTGGGAAATACTTCTATGGAAAATGGATCCCCTAGGTGGCGCTGAAATCGGGATATTCAGGAATCGATTCTCTTGAAATTAAAAATGCACATCGTATTTACGAACAATGAAATCTGCGCATCTGATAAAATAAAGCCCTTAAATAAGGCCGTGAGAGCAGAAGTGGCCTCACCCAAAAATTTTTTGTGCTTAAATAACTGCTTAAAATAGCTTCAAATGTAATTTTAAAATAAAAGTCGCTTATTCCTTAATTTTAAGGTACTTATTAGATTAATCAATTTAAAATTATGGAATAAACGGTGTTTATTTTAAAATTCATTACATATGTATGTAAGATAATAAATTCAGACAGAATAATCCGATTTGCGAAGGGTTTTCGGATTTTAAAGCTTAGCTATCCGGGAAGGTTAATTTCAGCATAATTTAAAGGAAAATAGTTAAATTGTTTTTTTTTAACTGTAATAAATCAATAAAGTACTAACCAAAAACAGAAAGTTTTCTACTGAAAAATCGAAAGGGAAGGAAAACTTCTTTTGGAAAAACAAGGGAAGCATCTAATTTTTTGCCCCATCTTTGACAAATAATTTTCGATCGATAATCAATATTAACCAAATTAAAGGCCAGTCTGACTAAAGGTGGTTATAATAATGGAGCATTCCAACGTTGGTACCAGACAAATCGTACGAATTTTTTCACTTCATGATTCAAATCAAAGGAAAAGTTTTCATGGTGAAGTACTAACCAAAAACAAAAAAATCCAAAATAAATTGCCTGTTTTTACGGGACAGCTGTGTGTTATGTAAAGTTTCAGCGAAATTAATGATAATTGTAAAAAACAAAAACAAAATTTGGTAGCACACAAATCAATATTATTTAAAGAACAAAAGTTTTGAGAGAAAGTTATTTCAAAAGAGTTTAAAGAATTATAATGAAATTATTTTTACAGGACAAGCGTGTTTATACGGGACTTGTAAAATATCAGTTTTATAAATATAGATTGTCATTACTTTATATACATATATATGTATATAGTATTGTCGAAATTCGGAAACTAAATCTATGTAGTTATCCAAACTAAACTCTTTCTCAGAGTAGACTTTGTTAATGTCCAGAGATAAAAATGATTGATAGCGCAAAATTAATTTTTGTTGTTGTAAAAAATATGTATCATTAAGTATAACTAAATGAAATATAAATTTATTTGCAAATTTTATGTTTAAAACATTTTTTGCTGAAAAGTCCGTCCGGAAAAGTAATTAGTCTGGCGATAAAAATATACTTTTTTCGTGAAATGCTCGTTATAAGGACTTTTATTGGCTTACATGGCATAAAACTAGAGCTTTGACGAATCGGATCAATGTTGTAGTTACAACATCATAGAAGATTACGCACGCTTGGCAACCCTTTTACCGAGTTCTTCGCAGAAATCTCACAGGTGGAAATAAGAACATTGGCAAAGCTCAAAATATAGAAAGGCATTAGTATTCCATGTATCCAGTCGTTTCAATCTAGACTAATAGTTATAACAGAGCCACACGAAAAATTGTCGGGGTTCGTGGGTCAGACTATCCTTTCCTTATGTATTTTGATGCGCTGAACACGAATCCGTTTTGCTCTATTACGTCAGGGGTTTTTGCTAATCTCAAAAAACGTGCGTATCACATAATATCCGCCATGTTTAATAATATGAATGAATAAATTTATGTGTACTGCAGCATATATGTACTTATGTATTTATATTTAAAAATTTAATTTCTAAAGGTGTCTTAAATTGATGTTCACAACTTATTCCCATAACTTGTTTCATTAAGGTTCGTGAAAACAATAAAAGGCGATATTTTAAATGCAAAAAAGTTGCTTGCATTAATTGCAAATAAACAATTATGAAGTGAATTGCGATTTCAAACCAACACGCAGCTCGGCGCAACGCTTCAGGCAACTCCTACCAATAATTTTCCACCAGCCACGATTTGCTGGAGTGGTGCATAAAACTCATACAATGTTTAGATAAATGTGTACTTTACTTAATTAAAAGTATTAAGCTTTAAATAAAACAAAATGAAAATGAATAAAATTGACCCTCACCAGGCTAGGAGTAAAAACTCATGGAGTCAAAACGCATGACAGAAAACTGCGCTGAATCACGCGACATTCTTCAAATATGTATTCTATGTATGTATGCATGGATATATGTTTGCATTGCTTATGCATATAATACCTTGTGTATGTATGTATGTATGTGCAAAAAGAACAATAAATACATTTTTATGCAATTACATCCCCGGATTTGGCAAGCACATAAACGGGTTTGGAAATAAATCGTTTCGCAATGAAATATCAAATGAACGAGTTGTACCCATAATACGTACGTATGTAGATGCATACGTATGTATATGTACATATATCTACAGAAGTCGACGCCAAGCAGGAAACGGGTGATAGGCCAGGTCATAATAGTTATCAGAAAAATAAAAAATAAATCTACGGCACGTATTCATAGTTAAAATGCACTTCTATTCATAGTCGCATTTCAGACATCTTCTAAGTAGTTTTAACTTAGTTTTACGATATAGCAAAACAAGGGTGAAAATGCATCGATTTTTCATTACGATGTATTAAAAAAATTACATTTTTATTAAATAATATCAAGTTTAAGCATTCTTTTATGTAATTTTCACTTTCATTGCATGTTTTGGCAGAACGAAAAAAAGATAATTTTGTCGTTAATGGTGTAAAATAGGCAGAACAACCGCAGTGTTACGAAGTCGATGTTTATCGAAAGCATGCTGTGAAACATACAAACACATATATAAATGTTGTGCACTAATTTACTTTAAAAGAAAAAGCTTGAAATTGACGTATTAGTTGCGAATTTACCTATATCATTTCAATTATAAAATTGTGATGTAGCTTTATTAGAATTATAATACGCATTAAAATTTCATCCTCCGATTCAAAAGGATCGCTTTTTGGAATTAATTGGAGATCATTCAATATTATCGAAATCACGCTCAATTAACTTCAATTTTACATATTTTGTTTTTTCTTCCTTAATTTAATAAAATACTTATATGTAAGATACGACTTAATTGCAGCTGCAGCCGAGACTAAAGTTTAAGTTGGTATTTATCAAGATAAGTCGAAACTAAGGCGACTACGAATAACTTTAGTAGTAACTTGAAATAGTTTCGGCTTAAGTGTGAATTAAATATGACTTTGAATATGCGCCTATGTCTTGCATTTTTCAAATTATAGGCGTTCAAAAAAAAAAGAAACACTCTACACCCTGTGATGGTTTTTTTACTTTTTAAATTTTACTTTTATTATGTAATTCCAACTGCTTTAGCTTGGACGAAAATGACACTTTTTGCCCAAAAAAATGCACTGCACTGAAAAAAAGTTACAACACTAGTTTGGCAAGTAACTTTTAAATTTGGCGCATTTAATAAGGATTCCAAAATGGTATGGCATGTTTCTTAAATTATGGAAAATTTTGATTTTTGTCAAGGAACTCAGTTTTGAAAATTTGTTTAAATCAAAAGAAGAAATATTCTGTTTTCTAAAAAACACATATCAGCGTATTTTATGTAGATCGATTTGAGCACTGCCACGCTACAAGGAATCACTGCCACGTTGCATGTACGAATTGGAACAAAATTTGTAGAGCAAAAGTGAATAAAAACTCAAAATATAAGCAAAATGCGAAAAATATGAATGGATTTTTAATGCTTTATTATCATGACTAAAAATTATTTGTTCTGAATATCAAGGCAATTGATAAATATATATCAGTTACAACCTTGTTTGGATGTATAAAAGGTAACGATTTCTTTATCAAGCTTTTGTATTTGGTGGGCGCTGGAAATACTTCGGATTAGTTTCGTTTTTGAGAACAGCTCAAACAAGTTTCAAATCAGTGGTAATTGTTTTAATTTCATCGTCTATAATTTCTTCAAGCATAATTGTTGATGGAGTCATGCAGATTGGTTGTACAAAGTCAAATGCATTGTTAACAACAATATCACGCGCTCTAATAGAGCTGGAAAAACTATCGATGGTTTTTATTCACTATCTATCGATAGTATTGAAATGATCCCTCCCTATTTAATTAGAAGTGATGCTGAACAAACCGTGCGGTAAAACGAGAACTCGCATTTTATTTTATATGGAAGAAAACTCGCCACACCGTCAAAAAAAAAAAGTGAAAAAAATCAACGGTATTTTATACATTTCAAATTTGCACTTTATTCTTTATTATACTAGAATTGAATGGGCTATAAAAAAGCATGCTCAAAAATTTTCTAAACACTCTGAAAAAAACGGGGAAATTTTGATGAAGCTTTGTTGATTTTGTTTTCAATTTTTTTCCAAAGTTTGAGATTTGGATTTATATAGTTTTTGTAAGAAATAAATAAAATTAATTTGGAAAAAAAAATTGCCCAAACCGGGTGACCTTATCATTTTGTCGCGGGGTGCATATGGTTAAGTAACCATAGCGGTTGTTTAATCCCAATTTTATAATTATTTATGTAAAAGTTGTAGCTTCGCCACTAAAATTAAAAAATTATGATTATGATCTCCAAGTGTATAAGTACAAAAATTTATTTTATAGCATCCATTATACCTCTGTGACCGCTGTGGTGTAGTGGTAAGCAGTGCGCGCTTCCACTCCGCAGGCCTGGGTTCAAGCCTTGGTCAAAGCAACATCGCAAAAAATTAGAAAAAAATGTTTTTTCTTAACAGCGGTCGCCCCTCGGCAGGCAATGGCAAACCTCCGAGGGTACTTCTGCCATGAAAAAGTTTCTCATAAAAATACAATCGCCATTCGGAGTCGGCGTAAAACTGTAGGTCCCTTCCCTTTGTGTGGCAACATCAAGGCGCACGTCACATATGTATGTGTAAGCGCCAATCTATTA